>CM042326.1:7422500-7617500 GCA_023566125.1 Zingel zingel | reverse complement strand
ACACCCTTTCCTTTGTCTTTCCTCTCTCTCTCTTTTCTCTCTTTCCTTTTTGAAAACCAGATTTTGATTTAACGTTACTTGGTAACACCGTGGTCACTGTAGTTCTAGCGCATCTACTGTAGTGTTGACGAACTGACCGAAGAGCCGGTTAATTAACCTGACTTGTGTCACTGAGTTTCTGGTGCATCTTAGATGATTGTGTAATGGCAATTCACACATTATTGATGGAGAAGTACATTACATACAATTATGCATCACGTTATCTTGGTAGATGTTAAGTTAAAAGTTAGAGAAGAGAATGTTGCTACATGGTAGGTAGGAGCTATCACGAGGAGACCGCGTACCAGGCTACTGAACGAGACCGTAAGGACCGAAGTTTGAGTTATCAACCGATCAAAGAAGCCTTTATTTGTTGTGCATCTTAGATGATTGTGTACATAGAAATTCATAGGCTACATTATCAATGGATATCACATACAAATACACGTCATGTTATCTTAGTAGTTATGTTAAGTTAAATGTTTGTTACATGGTAGGTAGGCTGTCACCAGGAGACCACGCACCAGGCTACTGAACGAGACCGTAACCGTGCCTAATGCATGAGTCTATGTAATCAAACGGGTGTCTAGGTTCTCGGCAAGTTGGAGTTATCAACTGATCTCAGAAGCCTTTATGTCTCGTGCATTTTAGAATTGTGTTCATGGAAATTCATAGGCTACATTACCAAGGGGAAAGTATTTTATCACATACAAATAAAATAATGTTATCTTGGTAGTTATGTTAAGTTAAATGTTAGAAGTGAATGTTGCTACATGGTAGTTAGACTGTCACGAGGAGACCGCGCACCAGGCTACTGACTGTAACTGTGGCCAGTGCGTGAGTCTAGTGTCGGTCAGTATGAGTGTATAGTATGTCGAGACCGAATGTAACCACAACCACTCGAGTCTAATGTAATTAAGCGGTGTCTTGGTTCCTCGCCGCCAAGGGCACGCAAACCGGTGACCGAATCTATTAACTCGGTAGGCCAACCAACGACAGTCCGGTTGAATCGACTCGCGTAAAAGAGTCGGTTGTCCCATCACTAATCTACTGACTGCAACTAAACACCGTCACTGAGTGCTCTAAGGCAGGACCAAACCATTTCATGCAGATACAGGGGTGTGGTTGGTCAATATGGATGTTTACTTTTTGGTAAATGGGGATGTTTAACTTTTACTGCCAAAAACAAGTAAAAACAAAGAGATCATTAATTTTATTATTATATTTGAAATATATATACTGAATGAGGATTGTTTAATAATTTTATATTAGTTTCTACTAGGGCTGTCAAAATAATGCGTTAATTTCGATTAATTAATCTGAGAAAAAAATAACGCGTAAAAAAAATAAAAATAAAAAAATTCAGATTAATCCATTCCATATTGACGTTTGACCCGAAGCCGTTCTAGCGGCTCCGGGTCCATTCCATTTTTTTTTTTTTCCTTTTCTTTTTTTACTTTCTTAAAAAGTATGGATTCAGGCACCGTTAATTATGTATGTGATTAATTAATCAGAGTATGTAATTAATTAGATTACATTTTTTAATCGATTGACAACCCTAGTTTCTACCTATTTTTTGGGGCCCCTGTCAGTCATGGGCCCTTGGAATTATCCTAACTTTTCCCGCCTATACGGCGCCCCTGGCTATGACCATACTCTCCATAAACCCTTTCACTTCCATTGTTCCCAAAATGATATTTTTTTGCTGCAAGAACAGCATCACATTTTCAGCTTTGCATCAACAAACAATTTCTCAGATTTCCTGCCAAATCCAGCCCGATGGCACATGATGTAAAATGCAGCGTGGAGGTTTCTAATCCTCTTGGCAATTCGTTCAGGTCACATGACGTCACTGTAGCTTTGCGCCGCCATCTTTACGACCAACGGTCTCAGTTATTCCTGCGATATGTTGTGCATTTGGCTGCAACAACAGCCGAAAGAGGAACCCCAAACTGGTATTTTATTCTATACCAAAAGAAAAGGATAGAAGAAAGAAGTGGTTAGCTGTCATTCGAAGAGATCATTGGACAACCACGTCTCACACCTTACTATGCAATGAACACTTCGTGTCAGGCAAGCCTTCGCCTCAACTTAGCTACGTAGGTAGCTAGCTATTAGCAGCTAGGGACGAAACAAGCTACCGCAAACCGGAGATTAGCTGCTAACGCTAGCTTTTGGGGCATTTGGAAAGTCACTATTTTATACCACTAACAAGGCTCAAAATAGCACCACACTTCAACGGTAGCATAATGAGGGTCTCTACATGTAAACCGAAGCATTGAGAACTCTATAAGTGTACAGACAGTTTATTAAAAAGCTAGATTATAAAGACTGCGTCCGATTGCGTCCGCATGTAAACATGTAGGCTACAGTCTTTATAATCCATCTTTTTAATAAACTGTATGTACACTTACAAAGTTCTTAATGCTTCGGTTAACATTTAGGGACCCTCATTATGCTACCGTTGAAGTGTGGTGATATTTTGAGCCTCGTTAGTGGTATAAAATTGTGATTTACCAAATGCCCCGAAAGCTAGCGTTAGCAGCTAGCTAATCTCCGGTTTGCATGAAAACATATCCCAGAGAACGGTCGACTCGGTACACACGTTATTAACCCCTATGTTCATTTTGCGCCAGAATTGTCCTTTAAACCAATATTTCACATAAACACAAATCCCGATATTAGGATGATGTCAAAGTTAATTTTTCGGTCTGCCTATGCAAGTCCCTTTGTTTAGCCCATGTAGTAGCTAACTTCATGAAAAGATTTATCAGCCACCATTTGCTTAGTGCTATCCTAGCAGTTAAAATGAACTAATTATTGGGCTAAACCCAGTAGTTTTAAACCTCCCAGTTTCCTTATCTGTCCCTTCTTACAACCTACATAGGTTCTAAGAGAGAGAGAGTCTCAGGTTGTACAATATCTCACACATTTTATTTTACTATAGTCTGACTTTCTAAGAGCAAAACAGGACAATCCTTTGAGCCCAGATTTTGTACCCAGTCTTTTTGCACACACCTCGGCGAGGGAGAGTATCAAGATGACATAATTTGACTGATACCCCTTATCATTATTGCAGTTTGAGCCTTTATTTGAGAGCTCGCTCTCAGTGTCTCTGAATAGCTGCAGCATGCCACAGGTGGCAGTTTAACAGCAGGTGCTCTGGTTATTAACTGATTACACATGAAAGAGATGTCATCACAGAGATCAAAGGCTGTTTACAAACCCTGGCCACTGGTCGTTAGTATCCATGACAACACTTTCACAGACAGTCAACTTGAATACTACAGATTTCTGCATTTTCATCCGTTTCTCACAGCCTTTGTCATCTTCTCTCCTTCTCTTCTGTCCTCTCTTCTCTCCTTCTCCCTTTCCTCTTGTTCAGCCCACTTCTTTTCACGCAATATATTTCCCATCTCATCTCGATTGATGCTTTTTCGTTCTATGCAGTGTATATGTCTGATAATAATACAAAGTATTTCTTTTTTAAGCCTTTTCAGGTAATTCATTTCAACTTTTAAAAGTATTACAGTTCAGTTTCCAGCTTTTCTAACAATGTATTTTAGCTCTTCACTTATTTAGGTAATGCAGTTTAGCTTCCAACTCTGACAATTTTCCAGATGTTTCAGCAGTGCAATGCATTTGAGCTTCAAGATTTTTAATACAATTTGTTTCATATTTCTGCATTTGTGAGTCATTATCAGTTAGAAAATATACTCAGACCTCACAATGTTCTACATCTTTTGTCAGTATTCAACTTTTAAAGCCAACAATTCAGCATAAGCTTTTAACTTTTTAATGAAATTCATACTTAAACCAATTTTCACTTTTTCAACTGTTCTCCCTTCTTCAACTTCTTATGGATTTAAGCTATTCATCCAGTTTAGCTTTAGCAATTCAGCATTCCCACGCATTTTCTGCAGGAAATGCATTTTCTAGTTAGTGGGAATGCTGATTCAGCAGCATTCCCACTATTGTTATTCTGTTCTTTATTTATTAATCCCTCTTCCCTGCGTTTTTTGGCTCTCCGTAACTTCTGCATACTTTCAGCTATTAAAACCATTCAACTTTTAAAATGTTCAGCTCTTTAAGCTAATGATGGGACTTCAACTTTTCTACTATTTATACTTTTTCAAATATTAAGCTTTTTTACATTTATTTTTTTTATTTTAATTTGAGACAAGAAACCACAAGTGATACAATACAGTCACATAAAGAAAAGAAAGAAAAACACACACACACACACACACACACACACACACACACACACACACACACACACACACACACACACACACACACACACACACACACCTCATGTGCTTTTTCAGTCATTTTTCAAATTCCTACCCCTATACACATTACTCTAAGCCATTCTTCTTTCAGGTATAATTTTAATGGGGACCATTCCCTTACAAAAACATCGAACATATTTCTTACTACATGTGATAATCTCTCCAATGGTAAGATGGACATACATTTTTCATACCACATTGTAATATTAGGCGGATCTTAGTCTAACCATTTATTCGAGCTCATGTGCGCATGCGCGAAAACTGCATGCTGCCTGTTACCTGCTCCAGCTTTTGAGTTCACTTTTTAATTTTTTTATTTTAACTTTCATTCTCTTTTGTTCGTTCTTGTTTCATCACTCTAACTCTGTTGTTAAGTCCTGCCCTCTCTAACGAGGTTGCCTTGGAGAGTTTTGGTGCTTTTTTTAAGTGTTGTTTTTATCAATGCTGCTGTCACCGGGACATGCTGCCTTTGTTTAATCCGGAGTACAGCTGATCGCTCTAATGCCGGCCGGCATTGTGGCCAGACCAGCTAATATACCACCCGAACTCTGGAGAAAAAACACACCGGGGACGCAGAGGAGGAAAGCAACGTCGGGGGAATAGAGGAGGGTCGAGACAGGACGGGCGTATGGAGAGGAGAAGATTTAAGCCCCGTCTCCCCTCTGTTGTTATGGTAAATATACGGTCCTTTAGCAACAAAATGGACGAGCTAACGGCGCTAACGCGGAGCCACCCGGAGTACCGTGAGTGCAGTCTGATGTGTTTCACGGAGACATGGCTGCACAGGGACATTACGGACCTGAACGTCTCCATGGATGGATTCCACACTGTCCGGGTGGACCGGGATTGCACAGAGAGATTACACACGTTCTAGTAAACGGCAGATGTGTTATTCCGGTCATATCTCGATTAAAGAACAGCTCTGTAGCCCGGATGTTGAACTGCTGGCCGTTGGACTCCGTCCATACCATCTACCTAGAGAGATCCCACATGTCATCATTGTTGTCGTGTACATCCCTTCCTCAAACCAAACATCTGCCTGCAGCATCATTCACACCACCATCTCCAAACTACAGACTCAACACCCCAGTGCCCTCATTATCATGTCGGGAGACTTTAACCACGTCACCATGGATAGAGATATTGTTTGAATGTCTGCCGACGTTCAAACAATATGTGAGCTGTCCTACCAGAGAAGAGAGGACCCTGAACCTGATGTATGCCAACATTACGGAAGGATACACCTCCTCTTCTCTCCCCCCCTCTTGGCAGGTCAGATCACAACCTGGTTCACCTCAAACCCTGCTATGTGCCTCTGGTGAAGAGGAAGCCTACAACCACAAGAACAGTGAGGAGGTGGTCGGAGGAGGCTTATGAGGCACTGCAGGGCTGCTTTGAAGTGACGGACTGGCCTGCACTCTGTGAGCCACACGGGGAGGACATTGATGGGCTCACAGAGTGCATCACAGACTACATCAATTTCTGTGTGGACTGCAATGTCCCTGCTCGGACTGTAACTTGCTACACTAATAAACCCTGGATCACCAAGGACATGAAGGCTATCCTGAACGAAAAGAAGAGGGTGTTCAGAGATGGCAAACGTGATGAGAGTGCAGGGGGTACTCAAACTCAAAATCAGGGAGGCTAAAGACAGTTATAGGAGAAAGCTGGAGAGTAAACTCCAGCATAACAACATGAGGGATGTGTGGAGTGGCATGAGAACCATCACTGGGTTCCAGAGGACTGGTGGCATGGGGTTGGAGGGCCGTGTGGACCGGGCCAATGATCTGAACCTATTTTTCAATAGGTTTGATACTGTGGCCCATCCCTCACAAGTCTCTACTGCTGGCTACCCAACAAAATCTTCCACTTTACCTCCTCCTACTCCTCCTCCTTACAGACCCTTTGTCTGCACCTCACCACCTCAACTCACACCTTATTCCACCCCTCCCCCTGCTCTACACCATGTCCTCTACAACCTGAGGACCGCACCCCTCCCCCCACGGTCACCTCTACAGTGTCCTTCACGCCTGACCAGGTGAGAAGACAGCTGACTAGACTCCACTCCGGCAAAGCTGCTGGCCCAGACGGTGTATTTCCTAGGGTGCTTAAAGCCTGTTCCCCCCAGCTGTGTGGAGTACTAAGTCTAGTCTTCAGTCTGAGCCTGCACCTCCAGAGGGTTCCTGTGCCAAAGACGCCGCGTCCCAGCGGCCCTCAGGACTACAGACCGGTGGCTCTGATGTCCCACATCATGAAGACCTTCGAGAGGCTCGTCTTGGAGCAGCTAAGGCCTATGGTCAGGCCCTTCACTAATCCACTACAGTTCGCCTACCAGCCCAGCCTGGGAGTTGAGGACAGCATCATCTACCTGCTGAACAGAGTCTACACTCATCTGGAAAAGCCTGCGAGCACTGTGAGAGTCATGTTCTTTGACTTCTCCAGTGCTTTCAACACCATCCGTCCGGCTCTACTGGGTGAGAAGATGACTGCGATGCAGGTGGAGGCCCCCATTGTGTCCTGGATTGTTGATTACCTGACGGGCAGACCACAGTACGTACGTCTAAAGAACTGTGTGTCTGACAGGGTGGTCAGCAACACTGGGGCTCCACAGGGGACTGTCCTCTCTCCCTTCCTCTTCACCTCGGACTTCAACTATTGCATTGAGTCCTGCCACCTTCAGAAGTTTTGATGACTCAGCAATAGTTGGCTGCATAGAAAAGGGTGATGAGAATGAATACAAGACTGTTGTGGGCAACTTTGTCACTTGGAATTAGCGGAACCATCTGCAGCTCAATGTGACAAAAACGAAGGAGCTCGTAGTGGATCTGAGGAGGACGGAATCACCTGTGACCCCTATTTCCATCCAGGGGGTCTCTGTGGACACTGTTGAGGAGTACAAGTACCTGGGGGTGTACTTAAACAAAAAGCTGGACTGGACTAGACACGTCGAGGCTGTCTACAAAAAGGGCCAAAGTAGACTCTTTTTCCTGAGGAAAAACTCTGTTCTATCAGTCTGTTGTGGCCAGTGCTATCTTCTTCGCTGTCACATGCTGGGGCAGTTGGATGAAGGTCGTAGACACCAACAGACTGAACAAACTGATCAGGAGGCCTGGTGATGTCGTGGGGAGGAGCTGGACACACTGACGACCGTGGCTGAGAGGAGGATGCTGTCCAGGCTTCAGTCCATCTTGGATAATGTCTCAAACCCTCTCTACGACACACTGGCCCAGCAGAGGAGCACCTTCAGCAGAAGACTCCTCTCACCCAGATGCACCACAAGAAATCTTTCCTTCCTGTGGTCATTAAACTTTACAACACCTCCCTCAGAGAGTCACACACACCTCCTCTCTGTAATCATCTCATCTCAAATACAGACAATCACCTCTCTTTTTTTATTGCACTATAATCATCTCAACATAGACAATCATCTCTCTTTTTATTGCACTATTTGCACATTAACACTGTACATTTCATATTTTATTCACTGTACGTTTCATATTTTATTTATTATTACTGTATTTTTGTTTTATCATATGTAAATAGTCGGGATAATACATGTTGTTTGTATACCTGGAGTGGTAACAAAAATAATTTCCCCCTGGGATTAATAAAGTATTTCTGATTCTGAAGTATTGTGAGGCGTGCAGCATACAAAGCGACTCTAAGAATGTACCTGTACCTACGATCACAATTGGTATCCAGTCCCAGTACAAAATGGTATGGATTTAGTGGAATATCAAACCTAAAAAATGTTCTTAATCTCGTTTTGGACCGATAGCCAGGAACTTGAGATTGTTGGACATGACCACCTTAGATGTCCATAAGTGCCACTGCTATTTTTACATTTCACACATAATGATGAGCACATAGGGTCATATTTACATCGAATAGAAGTGGTAATATGCAGTCTGTGGATAATCTTATATTGAGTCTCATAGGATTTATTAGAACATGTAATATTCTTTGCATTCAACAAAATCCTTTTCCACATCCCCTCATCCAGTTGGGATCCAAAATCTTCATCCCAAGAAGTTTTACTATTAAATCGTAGGGATATTGACAAACATTTGAGAACATATTTTCAAGCGGATTCGTATTCAAGCCACTCATATATGTTGGTATAGAATGGATATAACTCCTAAGCTGTAAATAGCGAAAAAATTGTTTTTGAGGGAGCTCAAATTCAGTTCTGAGTTGAGAGAAAGATTTTAAAATCCCATCTGAGATCAGGTCTTGTATTTGAGAGATACCAGCATCGTTCAATGTTTTAAAACCCACATCTAAACAAGACAATTCAAAGTCAGGATTGCAAACAATAGGCACCAATCCCAAAGTGTCTATGTACTTGATTCCATGTTTTAAGAGTATTTCTAACAATACAATTATCTGTCATTCCCTGTAGTGAGAGTGCATTATTTATAAAGGGCATATTTGACAGAGCCGGTTCACATCCAATATTTTACAAATCCAGAAATGTGGAATTAGCATCAATATTTAACCATTCAGTAATATATCTTAATTGTGAGGCCCAGTGATAGGACATTATATTTGGCAATACTAACCCCCCCCCCCTTTGTCCCTTGGTAACTGCAGTTTCTCCAATTTAAATCTTGGGCGCTTGCCCTTCCATACAAATTTACTTATCAAGCTATGTAGTGATTTAAAAAAAAAAAAAAAAAAAAAAAAAAAACTTAACTGGAACATAATTAGGTAGCATCTGCAATGGATATAATAGCCTGGGTAAGACATTCATCTTAATAATGGCAACTCATTAATATTAAAGAACTCCATCTTTGAAGATTTTTTCTAATTTCATTCACCACTGGGTCTAAATTCATTTTTACCATATCATCAAAATTACAGCAGACATTAATTCCCAAGTATCTAAACCCTTTAGGAGACAACTGAAAAGGAATATAACCCGATAGGTCAGAACAAGTCAAGTTCCCTAGCGGTAAAGCTAATTATTTTCCATAGTTTACTTTATAGCCAGAGAACACCCCAAACTAATTTATTATCTGGACAATAGCTGAAACGGAGGAAATGGGATTGTTCAAAAATAAAAGAACATCATCTGCATACAGTGAAATCTTGTGTATTTGTTTTTTAGTTTGAATACCGGCAACTAAAGAACTAGATCTAATCCTCTCCGCCAAAGGTTCCAATGCTAATGCAAATAATAAAGGAGATAAAGGGCATCCTTGTTTGGAACCTTTACTTATAGAGAAAGAAGAAGACATTACCCCCATAATAGAAACTGATGCTTGTGGTGCAGAATATAACAATTTAACCCATTCAATAAACCCGTCTCCGAAAGCATACTCCTTTAAAGTTTTAAACAAATAATCCCACTCTATATGATCAAATGCTTTTTCAGATCTAATGATACCACCAATGCATTAAGTTTCTGAATTTTAACATACTGTAAAATACCTAATAATCTCCTAATGTTTGAATATGATTGCCCATTTTGGACAAAGCCAGTCTGGTCATGTCCCACAATTTTTGGTATAATATAATTAATCCTAGTAGCAAGAAGTTTAGCTAAAATTTTACAGTCTGTGTTTTGAACACTTATTGGTCTATAGGATTCAGGATATTCTGGGTCTTTGGTCCTTTAGTATCATTAATTGTAGCCAATTGCAATGATTGAGGAAGCTTTTTGATTGACAAAGAATGTTTAAACATTCTAGTAATTAGGGGAGAGAGAGAATACCTTTGAACGTTTTATAAATCTCTGGGGGGAGACAATCTGGTCCACAGGCCTTTCCAGATGCTAAGGTGCCTATCACCTCCTCAACTTCCATACAAGATATAACCATATCACACTAATCCTATCTTCATCGGATACCTTAGGGAGTTTTATACAAATTAAAAAAAATCATTAATTTTATCATCCATGTCCGCTGTTTTTGATGTATACAACGATGAAAAAAAAATTCATTAAATACATTAGCAATTTCAAAGTTTGTATAATGCAGCTTCCCATGTTTATCCTTAATTTTATTAATGGATTTGTTTGAAGCTGTGTTACTTATAAGATTAGCTAAGTACTTCCCTGATCTATTAGCATATTTGTATATCTTGTGTTTTTGTTTAAATAAACCCTTTTCTGCATTCTGAGATAAAAGTGTGTTTAGGGCAGTTCTAGTCCTTATAACTTTATGCCAGTTCGCATTGCAGCCATTGCGTTTATGCTCTGATTCAGCTTTTTGTAATTGCAACTCAAGATGTTTCTGTTCTTTCAACTTTTTTGCTGAACAATATGATATAATAATGTCCCTTAAATAAGCCTTAGTTGTTTCCCATAAGTTTGAGGGATTTGTGTATTCATTATCGTTCTCCTGGATAAACATTTTTAATTCTTTTTGAGCCATGGAACAAAAATCTGGGTCGGATAATATAGACCTATTACATTTCCAGCTGTATCTGTTTAAATTATATGAAATGTACATACCCAAAAACACTGGAGCATGGTCTGATATATGAATAGATCCAATATTACATTTTTCAATTTGTTGAACAAGAAAAAAGTCAATTCTAGAGTAAGACTTGTGGGGATTAGAGTAAAATGTATAATCTTTCTTATCTGGGTTCAGCAACCGCCAAGCATTTATCAAACGAAGTTCGTCTAACTTCTGACGGATAGCTTTTTGTCTATGGGTTGGGATGGTTGATAAATTGCTAGGATGCTTATCTAATTTCCCATCTAACACACAGTTCCAGTCACCACCAATAACGACATTATGGGCACTATATTGTACAAGCAATGAAGATAATTTTGTAAATAGAGTCCAATAGATATTTGGTGCAGCATAAACATTTAAAATGCTTATCATTTCCCCATATAAAAAGTCGTATAGGAACTCAAAACAACTAACTGGATCAGATTCACAATGCTTGACTTTTAGTGGAAGGTCCTTATTAATTAAAATAGTAACTCCCCTACTTTTGCTGTTATATGAGGCAGAGAATACTTGCCCAACCCAATTTCTCTTTAATTTTGAGTGTTCAACCTTCATTAGATGTGTCTCCTGTAGCAGTCCAATAGCTACTTTCTTTTTTCAAGTAAGGTAAGATTTTATTCCTTTTTATGGGATGTTTACACCCTTTGATGTTCCAGGAACAAATTAAAATTGAATTAATGAATGACATGAGGAATTAGCTTTTATATATTTTACTGAGGTTTATATTCAGCACTGCCCTGCTGATATCATACATGTATAAACCTAACTCATTTATAACAGGAAAAAAAACAATAAAATAAAACACTGACTTCACAATACTTGAAAAACATAACCCCACTCCTCCCACCCCAACAGCAAAAGGCCCAGCCCAAATCCGAAGGACACGTTCTGTGCCCAACCATACCCTAACCACTGCAGGAAGGAGCCCATGTCTATCCATTATTTTAAATAGCAACATAATTCAAACAAGAACTAATATTTTCCAAACTACAAATAAAGACAAAAGAAAAGCAGACAGATGGATTACTTTATCATTGTTGCGTACGAAAGTCTAATACTACACACCGATAGAACCCTGTCAGGCCATAGGTGAAACAGGTTCACTGACCTGTGTTCTATTTATGTAGATCTCTGCCTCTTCTGGTGAATGAAACCTCGATTGAATACCATCATGTTCAATTGATAATATCGCTGGGAAGATCATAGCATACCGTATTCTTAGTTTCTGGAGTTTCTGTTTCACCGGCAGGAAAGCCCTGCATTTAAATTGCACCGCTTCGCTGAAGTCGGGGAAAAAGTGAACTCTGTTATCTTTGAACCGGAGCGCTCTTTTCTCACGTGCCAGCCAAAGGATCTTCATCTTGTCCTGGTAGTTAAGGAATTTCACAATGATGGGCCGAGGTCGCTTCGGTGCGTCGGTCCTGTTGCGCCCAGTGAGCCGATGGCTCCGCTCCATGCAGGGTGGCTCTGTGAAGTTTTCCTTTCCAAGGAGATCAGGAATCAGGCGTCACAGGAAAGTTATCATATTCGTTCCTTCGGAACCCTCCGGAATGCCAACAACCAACAGGTTTGACTGTCGGTTTTTATTTTCCATATAGTCCACCTTTGATTGTAGCGAGGCCGTGTTTTTCCTCCAGTACATGAATGCGTTTGAGCGCATCTGCTACGTCATCTTCGGCTTTACTCACTCTTTGCTGCATTTCTATATTTTGCTCTGACAAGTTGTTCATAGCAGTGTCAAGCTGATTTACTTTCTTGTCTAATGCTTGGATATTTGAGAGAACCTTCTGTTTACGGTCTTACGTCTTACGATTGCACGGAGTATAGATTCCATTGTGTTTTCACCTGCCATTGTTCCACTCACGGTCAAACTTTTCGCGTAGCGCAGAGTTCCAAAAACACACTCCTGCGGCTTCCAAAGATATAATGTTCAGCCCAGTTTCAGAACAGTTGCTTCGTATCTTAGATATCCTTTTCAATGGATCATTCCAATGTAAATTAAGTTCAATATTACTTAGACAGACAGGCCCGTGTGCAGAGCTCACTCATGCACGTCCTTCCACTCCACCATTTTCCAACCTTCTGTCTGTATTAAGCTTTTTAACAATTTTTTTTAAACATTGAAGTCAATGAGAGCATGCTTCAAATCCTTAAAATCCTCTTCCGCTCCCAAAAGATTCGGCCCCTCCATACTTTCACCTACAGACACCAAACAAACTTCAGGTATTAGGCTAAATCTTCAGTTTGATATCTTTCAAAGTTTTTGTGAAAAAAAAGGTGTTTAAGTTTAGTGATCATTTCAGGATTTTTCTGCATTTCTAATGAGTGTGTGTTGTGTCTGCCAGAGTGAGTGATGTCATCAAGTAGAGTGTACAAAGATAGTTTTTTAGGAGCCTTAAAAAACTCTTTGTCCCTTCTCTATAAATTGCTCTCACACCCACAATTTTTACTTGTCATACACAATTTATACATCAAAACGTAGGTATTGTGATGGTTGGGGTCAACTGGCTGTGAGTTTGTTTATTTTTCCTGTTCCTATTTTACTTTCACTGTCAGTTTCCTGGTTTGCCCCGCCTCTCTCTGCATTTTCTGTTTTTGTTTCTCCTTCTCCTCCTACCTGCTGCAAGCTGACTGCACACACCTGGCCATCATTCCATCATCAGCCCTCCTGCCACACTCACCTGCTAGTCATCTACTCCAATCAAGCTCTGCATTTAAACCCTGGATCCACTCTCCATCTTTGCTGGATTGTTGTTTCTGTCTTCCATGGTGATACACGCTACAGCTCTCAGTAGATTAAGCCTTTTTTGCAAACCGGTCAGTTCCATATCTAATTTCTTTCTGTGTCTGTTCTCTGCAGCTATCATGACCTCATCTCTGTATCCAGTCAGCTGGCCTCACCATCCGGTCCCCTCCTTGTGACTTCCAACCCAGCCTGCCTCCACCCGCTCCTCCAGCCTTCTCCCCGGCACCCTATCTGCCTCCTCCCCAAGTTCCAGTGCCTTCCCTCGGGCTCTCACTCTCTGTCTCCCCGCCTTCCCAGAGCCCCTCTTCCCCAGCTCCTCTTTTCTGCCCTCTCCGCTCCTAGAGCTCCATTGCCTCTCCCCGGGCTCCTCGCTTCCCCCTAGGTTTCCCAGCCCCTTTCGTTACTCCCTTCCTTTTGCTCTCCTAATAAAATCCTTTTTCCTATGTCTTGCTTTTGGGTCTGTTCTGTTGCCAGCATCACAGGTATTTTTGTCTAGTTTCAGCCAATGTGCTCATTTATGCGATTTGAGTTATACATTTGGCTTGATGAGCTTCCAAATGACAACAGTTCCAAATCTTCCTCCATTCACTGCCATGTTAAACATCCTCCACGTTTCCCAGCGAAACTCATAGCGAACCACATTTTAAATTGCCGATATGCCCACATTTTTAAGTTTATCCACATAAATGTCAAATTGATGCGTTCACAAAGGTGTTGTGGTGGTCACGATTACATCATTTGACTGATACCCCTTATCGTTTTAGCAGTCTGAGCCTTTATTTGAGCGCTTGCTCTGTGTCTTTGAATAGCTCCAGTGTGGCACAACAGGTGACAGTTTCAGCAGGTGACAGTCGTTAACCTGATTAAAGATGAAAGCGATCTCATCACAGACATCAAAGGATGTTTATCAACATGGTCATTAGTAGCCGTGACAACCCTTTCACAGACAGTCTCTCTCTCTCTCTCTCTCTCTCTCTCTCTCTCTCTCTCTCTCTCTCTCTCTCTCTCTCTCTCGTCAATTTATTGGAACTTCCTGTCACGGTATGTCAGGAAGGCTTGGACCCAAATGCAGTTTAAAGTGATTTATTAACAAAAATTAAGTATGTACCAAAATCCAGAAAGCAACAGGAACAGAAAAACAAAACTGGAACTCCGAGACAAACGGTAGACTCCAGACATGAACACACTAACAGAAAACATAGCAACAGTATACAATGAACCGACACCAGACAAAGACAACACAGAGACTAAATAAACCAGGAAACGAGGACTAACAAGGGACAGGTGACACTAGGTTGGGCAAACAGGTGAAACACATTAGGGCAATCAGAAGGGAGGGAAAACTAAAGACAGGAAGTAAACTAGACAAAACAAGGGAGACGAGACAGACTTCAAAATAAAACAGGAAACAGAACATACAGAACTCACAATCATGACACTTCCACTTTTGACGGTATTACAGTTCAGCTTCCAGCTTTTATAGAAATATTTTTCGGCTGTTAGCTTATTAAGGTAATGCAGTTCAGCTTCCAACTGACACTTTCACATTTCAAATTCCAAGTTTTTCAGCAGTGCAGTGCAAACCATTTGAGATTTTTTAAACATTTTTTTTATTTCTGCATTTTAATACGTTTCTCATAGCATTTGTAAGTCTTCCATACTTAATAGATAAATTCAGAACTCACAATGTTTTACATCGATGGCATCGTTTAACTTTTAAAGCCAGTTTGGCATCAGTTTTTAACTTTTTAAGGAAATTCATACTGATTAAAACGATTTAAACTTTTTCAACTATTATCACTACTTTAACTTCTTCTTACGGATTTAAGCTATTCATCCAGTTTAGCTTTAGCAATTCAGCTATTCAGCATTCCCACGCATTTTCTGCAGGAAATGCATTTTCTAGTTGGAATATCAGAGTCAACTGTCATCAGTGTTCAATAGCACATTAGATTTAATGTATTTCAGATTATCAGATCTAATCTTATGGCCACCAAAAGAACAAATTCAAAATAGTCTCCCAATGTGTTTCAGAAATAACTTTAAGAACTGCACCTCCATCATTGATTGTTTCGAAATATTTATAGAAAAGCCAAATAACCTAAGATGCCATGCACAGACATACTCACAGTACAAGCACCACAACACTGCAAAATACCTGATCTCGATAACACCACAAGGTGTTATATCTTATGTGTCAAAAGGTTGGGGTGGTTGCACAAGTGACAAGCCCATAATGGACAATTGTGGCTTTCTTGATAAATTGTCACCAGGAGATGTCATTCTAGCTGATAGAGGCTTTAATGTGAAAGAGACAGTGGGTCTGTATTGTGCTCAATTGAAAATACCAGCGTTTACCAAAGGCAAGCAACAGATGCATCCACTGGAGCTAGAGGCAACTAGGGGACTCGCAGCCGTCAGGATCCACGTGGAGCGAGTCATTGGCCTGTTGAGGAATAAGTACACTATTCTTCAGACCACCATCCCTCTGTCCCTCTGCCAAACCGGCACGCAAGGACAGCCCTCCATTGACAAAATGGTAACAGTTTGCTGTGCTCTTTGTAACATTTGCCCATCTGTCTTCCCCACAGAGTAGAGAGGTGATACAATTGCTTTCCTTGTAAATTTTAATGTATATAGTATCTCTTTAGTATTTGTGTGGACTCTTAACTACAATACATGCAATTAATAATTATTTGTTTATTGTCCATTTGTGGATGTATTTATCAAATGTATTTGTTACATGACTACAAACACATGCACACAATACAATATATACAATGACAAAAGAAGAAGAAGAAAAAGAATGTAATATCAATTCAATACATCAATTATTCATTTATAAAAGCTGCAACTCTGTTCTTTTAAATCAAGGCTGGCTGCCTTTCTTTAACACTCCTGTTGTCCTTGGGTCAAATTTGATGCATTAAAAAATAAAAGTCGGAAAAGTGGGTTTCTTTCAACCAAATGTTCAGGAAACTAACGTGGATTGTTCCACACAATGCTTTAATTGTTTTGAACTGCTTTTTAATGTTTAATTTATTATACTGCACTGTAACTTCTTTGTTTTATTTTTATTATCGCTCTTTAATGTTGCTGATATGTGCTATACAAATAAAGCTGCCTTGCTAACTTCATTTATTGTTTGCTTTTTGCATTCTACACACTTCCAACTCTTTGGCACCCTGCTCAGCTTCAGACATGACTTGTGGAAGTGCTTTCATTTGCATTGCTCAGATGTGCAAGAGAGGATGTCTGTGTCATCAACAGGGTTTCCACAGTAACATCCCTCAGTGCCTTCTCAAGGTTGGCACTTGAGGAGAGGTGTGGCACAGTAAACCATTTACCCAACAGCTCAGGCAGTACCCCTGTTCTAATGAACTCTTCCACCCTAGTGTAGGCCTCATAAAAAAAGTATTGATCAAATTGGACTCGTTGCATAAAAACTTATTGTGGTGTCCACACAACAAAATCTCCGTACAATACCTCAGCTACATGCATTTGGGCCTGCAGTTGGTACATGTAACTATGATCTTGCTTGAGGGTCATACCTTCCGCAGTCACAGTAAGGCAGAAATGTGGGTCGCTGACACATTCCTTGAGAGCACGGCCATTAGCATTAAAAGGACATTTTATTTCAAGCACACCACTTCCATGGCAATCACAGGTCACCACACCATCTGGCGATGCTCCTAGCCATGGTAGGTCCGGATTGATAATGAGCCCTGATGCTGTAATGCTGAAGTTCACATGGAGAACTTTCATGGCCTTCAGGTACGACTCCCTGGCAGTGTCTTCATTTTTCAGACCCAATCTGATGAAAACATGTAAGTCTGTCAGCAATGATATTTCAAACTTTATGTAAAACCAACTAGCCTTTATTGTCCCAAATATACTATAGCACTGTTACATAAAATATAATTCCTGGAGTGTATTCATGATGGAATTGCAAGAAAAAGGCATGGTTAATATGTCTTATTTTCTAAACTGTATACCTGGTTGCTGCTGTTGAAAAGCGAGAAGACTGGGGATAGCAAACTCTCTTTATCAGCGATGAAGAATTCTTTGTCCTGGCTGCCTCATGAAATGCTGATGCGGTAACTCTCCCTGCTCTCTGATCAAACCATACCCGGGACTTTCTCTGCTCTCTTGTCTTCTCCTCAACTAACAAACACTCCAAAAATAACCGAATCATCAAAAGGGTTGTAATGGTAATTATTACAAAAAGCATGATGTGGTACAAGTGGAGCTTGACAATTACCACCCTTCAAGGTGGGGAATGACAAGAAAAAGTTTGAGAACCACTGTTAAAGAAGTCTGTTTCATATCTTATCTGCTCGGGAGTGAGATGCAGCTCCTCAAAAATCCTAGCAGCCTCCTCCAGCAGTGCGGGCAAATCAAATTCAAGCCTGGTGCTTGAGTACAGAGTAGGAAGAGGTGGTGGCATGTCCAACTGTACAGTCTTGGGCATGTATCTGATAGAATGGCCTTCAACAACTGACAAAATGGCACTTTTCTTAGGTATGGCCTCCTGGTTTTCACTGTGGTGGAGCTGTTCAAAAAACAGCTTGAGCTCATCAGTGGATGCTTTCATGTGATGGTGCTTGTCTTGTTTTTTTATCTTTCTCCTTATTTTGAAAGATGTTTGATAGTTCATCATATTTCACGAGTTTTTGCCTTGGCTCTTCCCATGCACATGCCTTGTCTGGGCATGCCTGTCCCTCTCTGCGCTCAACAGCAGCTAGGAGTGAGAACATTAGTGCTGCGGTGTGGGAGCACACCTCTCCCAGCCCTGCCATACAAGTGCAGTGTGCCATGACGACAGTCCCTGCCTCCTGCACCATTACCCATGGCCATGTTGGCTTAGTGTTAAGAGCCTGTGAATGATGGATCTGTTAAGTGAAGAACAAACTTTTAAATAGTGAATATCTTTTCAAAGGCTAATTCTCCTATTATTGTTGTAATGGATAGCATAATAATAGTTTGAGTCGTAGATCTTCTGTAAACCTTCTGTAGGACAATCCAGGTAGCAGCTAGCACTAAAACTGAGCAGCTAAAACTCTAGCAGAACATTGAAGTGCTCACTAGCTGCACTGACATCAACAATGATCAGAGTAACCCACCACAAACTGTTTACATAAAGTCACAATCGCCTCGTTTCCCTTCCCTTCATGTTCTTTCAATGAGTATAAACACATCTGACATTAAAGAACATTATCCAGATTAATGACAGCTAGCCGTGGGCCATGGCTAACAGCTGGCTATATACCAGCTGTTAGCCACTTAGCTAGCTAACAACTCTATACCTAGTAAGATTTTTATAATACTTACATTTCCCATGATTAACCCTTGTGTTGTCTTCGTTTCAACCTTGAAAATTTTTTTTTTCTGACATTTGTGATGCCTTTTTTCACAATTTGTTTTTGCTTTTTCCAACGTTTTAAATTTTTAAATTTTTCTTCCACACATTTTCAGCGCTTATTTCTACGTCCAATATTTTCTGATATAAAACAAAAATTTAAAACGGGCCAATGTGACCCAAAGTCAACACAAGGATATAAATCCTTGGTGGCCAGGTGCCGCACTTTCACATCTTTCACCCATCCAGCCACAGCATATTGATTGCATCCGTACTCTTGAAAGCCTTCAAGCTATCCCCACTGTATGGGGAGAGGTTATGAACAAGGTAAATATATACATCATGGAAGGCCAATTGGGGCAAGCCTGGGGCAGATAATAATGGACAAAAGAAAACTAGGGGTAACAAATAATGATCAGAGCCTAAAATTAAAATTTTCTCCAGATATCTCTGTCTCTCTCTCTCATTCAAATGGGCAGTTTGGGCGGCCATACTAGGCGAAATCGGTCGTAAACGGTCGTAAATATGGCGGCGTTCTATTTGGTAGTGACGTAGGTGGCATCTATGAATAGTGTTGTTTTTTGATGATAATTAAAACATCAAAAAATGTACGTGAACATGATGCACTGATGTTATAGAGCTACATGCAATCAAGATATACATCAGCGAGCCAAACAGTGAGTGGTTGAGTGGGAACAGATGGTACAAGATAGATCCATACTTCCATTGTGTATCGCTGGGGTAGGTAACCATTGAACACCAAAGACATTATAAAAAGGTTGACAAGAATGTAAACTCTAACCTGTGTTTAATCACTTCTTTTAGAAAATACTAGGACTAGGAAGTTGATTTACTAAAATTCCTGCGAAAATGTATTCATCCCCATGGAGGTTTTTCTGTATTCAATAGCTTTCTGAAAATAAATAAATAACACCAGAAAACATTCCCAATACAAAAGATAGTTACAAAAGAAGATAACAATAGATAAAATAGTCAGCTGATAGATGAAGATAGATGACAAGTGGTTGTCCTCTAACCTCCCCCTTTTATTTTTTATTTTTTTACAATTATCTATTGTGACTATTATTATATATATCTACTCAAAGCTGAGTGCAACATTACCAAGCTAGCAGGAATACAGTTAGCATTCCTCACATTACATTTTTTATCTATGTGATTAATTCCTGAACAAAACAGCTAGTAATGCAATAAAGGCGACTGCTGGATGTTAAACATTAGAAATAGACGTTGTAACTATTGCCATGTTGCAACAACAGATAGGTTAGCATGGTGCATTGAGGCTTTTCTCAAAAAAAATCTTTCAGGATGAGATACCACAGGATTAAAAATTACAAAACTGTACTGTATGTCACATGGGAACATTTAGTAAAATAGTCTACTAGTAGCAATATAAACTGCCGTTAAAGCCACTGCTGTACTGTGGGCATACAGTGGGCACTTTGGCCATACTCTCGGCATACTGTGGGCACACTGGGCATAATGTCGGCATAGTGTGGGCACACTGTGTGCACATTAGGCATAACATCGGCATACTGTGGGCACACTGTGGGCACACTGTGGGTTCATTGGGTGTATTGTGAGCACATTGGGCATACTCTGGGAATACTGTGAGCACACTGTGGGCACATATTGGGTATACTGTGGGCACAGTGGGCATAATGTCGGCATACTGTGGGCACACATTTGGCATACTGTTATCATATTGGGCATACTGTGGATATACCATGGGCATAATGTGGACATACTTTGAGCACACTGTGGGCACATTAGGCATAATGTGGGCACATTGGGAATAATATGGGTATACTGTGGCCATACTGTGGGCACAGTGGTGCTTAGATCTGAAAGCAGAGACGGCGGCTCTGCAAAATGGTCCTCCTTTATGATAGCTGCATTAACTGACAAAACTAACCCATAACATTACTAGCATGCAGTATAATTGTTAAAATTGCCAGAAATAACCATTTATTTGGGCTCATGTGGGTTTTCTGTGGGCAAGCCCACAGTGGGTTGCCCACAGAAAACCCACATAGGGACACAAATGGGATTAGTGTGGATTTACCCCTGCCTACAACACATTCTCACTCCCATCGCGTCATAAAGCGATGCTTGGTCAGGTGCCTTTGTCATTTGTTATTGACGCAAAAAGTCTCCTTTAGCATATAGCATATTTAGATACACTTGGTCAGGACTCTTGGCGTCACTTTTTGAAGCTCTCGGAACTCGCGTCTAGCCCTTTGGTGTCATATTTAGATGTGCTTGGTCGGGACTCTTGGGGTCCCTTTGTTCACGCCCTGGGTCGGGATGTACGTTTAACTGACATGTGGCACAAGAGTGTAACAGTTAGATTAAGGAAAATATTGTGGGTGGGGTTACAAAATGTACAAAATATACAAAAAATGGGACATCCGACCCATCCACCACCCCAACCTCCTTACACGGATTTTCTGTCTTTCATACTACTTGTTACCGTTGTCGCTATACTACGTCGCTCTACTACGTCTAGATACTACGTCATCTAACAGCGCTGCGGTCGAGCAGCTGCTATGCCTAGCGTGTTGCATGCAGACGCTAAAGGGTGATTTTTGCATCGGTACACTTGCTGTATTTTTTGTTGATGGTCGGGCAGCAAAGTCAGAAAGGGACTTATTAATTGATTTCCCTATCATGGTGATCTTATCATTGTCATGAGATGGCAGCAGAGATGGTCTTGCTAGCTTGAGCTCATCTTCTTCCCCTTTTCCATTATATAGATATAATCAATTCAATCATATTACATCAGAATTGTTCCTTTCATCTATGGAGTGACAGGCATGTAAAAGGGTAGATGGGAGAGTAAGTCCTTATTAAGTATGAATCATATGGTCACACTCTTCTACCTTTAGTTCAGCTTTCCATATAAGTGTGATTGTATACCTGACGCACTGGGCCTGTCTTCCCGCTTTAGAAACGGTTGCTGTGGTGACTGAAAGTGTTGATTAAGTGGATGAGGGTCTTGTGGTAAGGAACAGTGATATGCTGCTCTGTTTCAAGGTTACTTCATGTTCCCTTTAAAGAAACCCACGTTACAGCAGTAGCTGAATAGAGTTTAGTGAGCTTTCTTTCTGTAGGTCTGTATCAATGACTCACAGGCTAGATGTGATAGGAGAAGACAATTTGATAAAGCCAGCCTGCACTCACACACTCAACGCGCTAACACTGATGATAGGTGGCTACAGTCAGTGGGATGTAGTCCCTGGTACAGTATGTAGAATCTATACTTAAAGTATACTCAAAGTCTGACAGAGACGTATGTTTGGATTATGTCACTGGATATGGATTCACAAAATAGTATTTGAACTACAGTCAAGATTCTGAAAATCCCATTCCACTGAAACAGACCACATCAAAAAGCAGGCTGATGCAGGCAAATTCTGTGGAATGGTTATGTTAGACCTTCAAAAGGTGCCAACGATTCAGCTATTCTTGTGTGTCATAAAGCTTTAGCAGTTGTGGAAAAGTTGTTGGGTGAGGAGCTTCTAAATGTTGGATTTGGCTGTCTGATAACGAGCTGTCTCTTCATCTAGGGATAACAGAGCCCATCCTATTTGGATCCAGAATAAAACTTATAAGACAAATAAGACAGTGCCTCTCCCGGGCTGTCAGCTGTTCTCTCGGCAAATGAGTCTCCTTACAGTGGGAGCGGAGCGACCGAACGGCCGGCTGCTACTCCTTAGCTATTGTTATCTCGTTAGCTTTCTAATTTCACCCACCCAACATGCCTTCATCATACACTGGTTAGCGAAAATTTGCCAAACAAAATTGTCACTCATCTGGCGATAGCGATGTGCTTTCCTACGATGTGAAAAGAGCATGTGAATTCAACATTAAGTCACATCTAACTATTTTAGAGGCTGTGGACGTTGTTTACTTTATTAATGTGTTTACTGTGTTAATGGACTGAGGATGGGAGTAGGATTCGGTATTCGGTTTCGGATTCGGCAGAATCTTAACCAGTGGATACGGTATTCGGCCGAACCCCTAAAATCTGGATTTGGTGCATCCCTAGAAACAAGCGGTAGCTGCATTACAGCAAACGTCAGTGTGGGGCTTAAAGTAATAAATATGTGGAATACATACAAATTACAGTACATTACTTTTCATAGGTATGTACAGAGGACAGCCTGGAATATTAACTTATGACGAAACTTTTACTTTTGATACTTCAATTATACGGTATTTTGCTTTTAATACTTATATTTTACTTAAGATTTTGAATGCAGCATTTTCTTTTAATGTAGTCTTTTTTCCATTGTGGTATGAAAAAAAGGATCTGAATAGTTCTTCCACCAACATTTCAGAACTATACAAAAACATATATTGAATCAAGCTTACCCAAAAAGTAGCATACAGCTTTCCAACATGCCAGAATGTGACTGTACATACCTGAATGAGCAAATTATGTAATATTGCTTTGTGACAGCTATAGAGGAAAAATCTCAGTCAGCCTTTTTTGTGCTTGCTCCATTCACAAAGTCTCATTTGTTACCCATACCTACAGCACAATCTAGTGTTAAATATCAGGTATCACATGCTGGTGAGCCTGGTGGTACTGGAATACATCAGCATATTTTTAAAGGCCCTGAACACCCACACAGGTGTTTTCAGTTCATCTAGCTGATTAGACCTCTGCCCAGATTGAAGGTGGGAAGAAGCTTAGAATGGAATTTAATACGTCACAAATTTCATCTACCAATAAGGATGATCATCCCATGGGCCCACCACCAGTGGGAGGAACCGCTGGGGTCGGGTGCGCTGCCACACGGATGGCAGTGAAGGTCAGGGGCCTCGACGGACCAGACCTGGGTAGCAGACGCTGGCTCTGGGGACGTGGAATGTCACCTCTCTGTGGCGGAAGGAGCCGGAACTTGTGCGGGAGGTGAAGTGCTACCGGTTAGATCTGGTGGGGCTTACCTCTACGCACAGTCTTGGTTCTGAAACCATACTCCTGGATAGGGGTTGGACTCTTTTCTTCTCCGGAGTTGCCCAGGGTGTGAGGCGCCGGGCGGGTGTGGGGATACTCACAAGCCCCCGGCTGAGCGCCGCTACTTTGGAGTTTACCCCGGTGGACGAGAGGGTCGCCTCCCTACGCCTGCGGGTTGTGGGGGGGAAAACTCTGACTCTTGTTTGTGCATATGCACCAAACAGGAGTTCGGAGTATTCGGCCTTCTTGGAGACCTTGAGTGGAGTCCTGTATGGGGCTCCGGTGGGGGACTCCATAGTTCTGCTGGGGGACTTCAACGCGCATGTGGGCAATGATGGAGACACATGGAGAGGCATGATTGGGAGGAACGGCCTCCCTGATCTAAACCAGAGTGGTTGTTTGTTGTTGGACTTCTGTGCTAGTCATGGATTGTCTATAACGAACACCATGTTCGAACATAGGGATGCTCATAAGTGTACTTGGTACCAGAGCACCCTAGGCCAAAGGTCAATGATCGATTTTATAATCGTTTCATCTGATCTGAGGCTGTATGTTTTGGACACTCGGGTGAAGAGAGGGGCGGAGCTGTCAACCGATCACCATCTGGTGGTGAGTTGGGTCAGGGGGTGGGGGAAGACTCTGGACAGACCTGGTAAGCCCAAACGGGTAGTGCGGGTAAATTGGGAACGTCTGGAGGAGGCCCCTGTCAGACAGACTTTCAACTCACACCTCCGGCGAAGCTTTTCGTGCATCCCTGTGGAGGCTGGGGGCATTGAACCCGAGTGGACAATGTTCAAAGTTTCCATTGCTGAAGCTGCGGCGAGGAGCTGTGGTCTTAGGGTCTTAGGTGCCTCAAGGGGCGGTAACCCACGAACACCGTGGTGGACACCGGTGGTCAGGGAAGCCGTCCGACTGAAGGAGTCTTTCCGGGATATGTTATCCCGGAGGACTCCGGAGGCAGTTGCAGTGTACCGAAGGGCCCGAAGGGCTGCAGCCTCTGCCGTGAAAGAGGCAAAGCAGCAGGTGTGGGAGAAGTTCGGAGAAAACATGGAGAAGGACTTTCGGTCGGCACCAAGGTGCTTCTGGAAAACCATTTGCCACCTCAGGAGGGGGAAGCGGGGAACCATCTAAGCTGTGTACAGTAAGGATGGGACACTGTTGACCTCAACTGAGGAGGTAATAGGATAGTGGAAGGAACACTTTGAGGAACTCCTAAATCCGACTAATACGCCCTCTATGGTAGAGGCAGAGCTGGAGGATGATGGGGGATTGTCGTCAATTTCCCTGGTGGAAGTTGCTGAGGTAGTTAAACAACTCCACAGTGGCAAAGCCCCAGGGATTGATGAGATCTGTCCAGAAATGCTTAAAGCTCTGGGTGTGGAGGGGTTGTCTTGGTTGACACGCCTCTTCAACATTGCGTGGAAGTCTGGGACGGTGCCTAAGGAGTGGCAGACCGGGGTGGTGGTTCCCCTTTTCAAAAAAGGGGACCAGAGGGTGTGTGCCAATTACAGGGGTATCACACTTCTCAGCCTCCCCGTTAAAGTCTACTCCAAGGTGCTGGAAAGGAGGGTTCGATCGAGAGTTGAAACTCAGGTTGAAGAGGAACAATGCGGATTCCGTCCTGGTCGTGGAACAACGGACCAGCTATTTACTCTCGCAAGGATCCTGGAGGGAGCCTGGGAGTATGCCCAACCGGTCATACTGAAGCGGCTGGGATGAGGATCAGCACCTCTAAATCGGAGGCCATGGTTCTCAGCAGGAAACCGATGGAGTGCCTTCTCCAGGTAGGGAATGAGTCCGTACCCCAAGTGAAGGAGTTCAAGTACCTTGGGGTCTTGTTTGCGAGTGAGGGGACAATGGAGTGCAAGATTGGTCGGAGAATCTGCGCAGCGGGTGCGGTATTACATTCAATTTATCGCACCGTTGTGACGAAAAGAGAGCTGAGCCAGAAGACAAAGCTCTCAATCTACCGGTCAGTTTTCATTCCTATCCTCACCTATGGTCATGAAGGCTGGGTCATGACCGAAAGAACAAGATCCAGGGTACAAGCGACCGAAATGGGTTTTCTCAGGAGGGTGGCTGGCGTCTCCCTTAGAGATAGGGTGAGAAGCTCAGTCATCCGTGAGGAGCTCGGAGTAGAGCCGCTGCTCCTTCGCTTCGAAAGGAGCCAGTTGAGGTGGTTCGGGCATCTGGTAAGGATGCCCCCTGGGCGCATCCCTAGGGAGGTGTTCCAGGCACTAGGTGGAGGGATTACATCTCCAACCTGGCCTGGGTCTTCATAGTCTTCCTTAGTCAGGATCATTTTACTTGAAAACGCCACAGTTTCTCTGTCTCATTTCTTGTCATTTTTTAGGTGACTGCTGTGTGCTTTGCTTCTCTTTAAAAGGGGACATAGTGTGCAAAGAGATTTGATGCTGGATATGACGTCCTGGAGTAGAAAGTACATTTACTCAAATACTGTACTTAAGTACAAATTTGAGGTACTTTTAAGGCCACTTTCTACTTCTACTTTACTTTACGAATTAAGGTTTTTGCACACAAAACACATAAAATACCATGTTTTATAATGAATTAACCTACCCAACAATACAGTATAATGGCCTACAAGTCCAGCTGAAATGATTAGACCATTAAACACACAACTGTTTGGATTTTTCTGCATTGAGTACTTTCACTTTTAGTACTTTAAGTACATTTTCCTGATGATACTTACATACTTTTTACTTAAGTAACATTTTCAATGCAGGACTTTTACTCATAACAGAGTGTTTTTACAGTGTGGTATTAGTACTTTTACTTAGGTGAAGGATCTGAATACTTGGTATTATGCTGCATAACGGTCACAATAAACACAGAGAAAAAAAAAACGGTACTAAGTACTGCAAAGGTCAAGAATGATGAATATAAAATATAAATTTATACAATAAAGAACATGTAAAACATATCTGTTTTGAGATGAAAAGAGCACAGTGTTTAAACAAAGTGTTTAAAACAAAGAGGATGGAATGTGCAAAATATGTATGACATTTGTGCAATCTGCGAATATAATCACCCAAGATTTGTAAAAATGTGCATGTACACGAGTTAGTCCTATATTTGAACCCTTGTGTTGTCTTCGTTTCAACCTTGAAAAAAACTTTTTTTTCTGACATTTGTGATGCCTTTTTTCACAATTTGTTTTTGCTTTTTCCAACGTTTTAAATTTTTAAACTTTTCTTCTACACATTTTCAGCACTTATTTCTACGTCCAATATTTTCTGATATAAAACTAAAATTTAAAACGGGCCAATGTGACAAGAAGTCAACACAAGGGTTAAACAGCATAAAAAAATCAGAACTTGACAAAGAGAAACAAAAAGTAAAACCCATCCACCTTAATATTGTACGAAAATATCAACAACATTGTCATCTACAAAATATTAAGTAAAAATAAAGGCAGGGAGCTCCTGCAGTGCTGATCTGTAGTCAACGTTTTATTCAACAGAGAGCTAGAAAGGAACAGCTTGTGACATTTACCACACATGCAAACAAAGATAAAGATTTCAACAGTTTATTGTTTCGTTTACAGCAGATATATTTGTAGCAAGAAGTATCATCAGATGACATGATATCGTCACTAATAAGTAAAAAGTAGGACAGGCTGCTGGTAAACACCACAACATTCCTGAAACCAGTTTCCAGCATGCAACAGAAGCATCCGAGAATGTCTGTCTGCTGGCTACCAACAAAATATATGTTCATTACAGCGGCAGAATACAGAATTTGTCAGAACGGTGCCTGTGATTCTGCTACATTTTCTAGGCTTTCTACCCCAAAAGTGTTACACTGCAGATCCTGATTCAGAGGATAAGTACAAAGTTACTACAGTGATTCAATGATGTACAGGTTACTGGGTTTTGTCAATCCAGACCTCGTTGTGGTGAGTAATAGAGAAATAGGAGTCATAGAACACAAAGGAGTAGGTATCAGTACAGCTTTTCCCAGCTTCCTGCAACACGTCACATAGCATCTTAGCATTTTCTTGACCATTGTCGATGCCTGGAGTGCCACCAAAGACCCTTTTGTATGATGTGGAAACAATGGCAGAAAAAATGGTTATAGATTACATCAAATATTTTGTCAAAAATCATCTTTCACTGTGACTTTTAAGTATGGTGTGTGAGATCATGTATTTTTTTTTCTCCAACATTTACCGTCTCTCTTCTATTGCTGTTTTGTTTTGCACGCGTGTTATGTTTATTGCTGGGATATGCCAAATTATTCAATCACTTAAATCTGCAAACTAGTGGTGTGAAAAGTTTGAATTCTCAGTTATAGTAATTTCTGGCCCCAAAAAAGTTCAAATCTGGTTAGGTATGTGCTAGTCTTACTTTACCAGACTATCCAAGTGTCTGGCTAATCCACACAGCATTTCGGGATGGGAGAAAAACTCTGGTTTATTAGCATTTCTTATAAACCAATCACAATCGTCATGAGCGGTGCTAAGCTCCGCACAGAGCTTCTGTAAAATAGTTGTGCAAGAGAAAACTCAGATTGGATAGTCTATAGCTAGCTGTCTGGATTTACCCTGCAGAGATCTGAGGAGCATTTAACAATAGTCCTCATAAATTCACCAGAGTTTAAAATTCCAACACAAAGAGAGCGGAAGGAAACGGAAAATACATGCATCTGGCGGAATTTCCTGCGGCACCGGAACAATTCTGGAAGTGGAATGTCAAGGATATATAGGCTAGGTATGTGCAGATTAAGCAGACCGTTTTTCTGCTTGGAGTGAAGATGAGATGAATGGAGATTTTTTGTGTGTTCAACCATTTGTATCATATTTGCTAGGCAAGTTTGTGAAACCTCTATCTCATCAAGTTGATCAATAATTTCCTTAAACACCTGTTGTATATAATCTGATACATCTATTCTGCCCTCTAGTGGATTATCATTCCACTACAAGCAGTGGAAGGGCTTTTTTTTTACCTTTTCAAAATGGCTGCTGTCATTAAATCCTCCACACACTTTTGGCAGGGAACAAGTTGCTAATTTTCATATAGTTATGGTAAGAATAACATTTATATTACTCTTTTTTTTTTTATAAATATCGTCTTTATTGAAACGATGCATAATTTCTTAAAAATTCATTATTTATATTACAATTAAATCGTGTTAAAAATGTGTGTATCAAATTGCATACTGCAGGTATTTAAGGTGCTTTATCCCTGAACTTTCAAGTCACATTTTTGTAATGTAATCCACATCATGCCTACCACTGTACAAACACACACTATTTTGATGATTTAATTAATGTAATTAATGACTAAAATGCCATCTTAATATACATTTTCAAAATAACATAATCACTATGCTATATCGACCAATTTGTGTATTTTTAGATGTCAAAAAGACTAGAGGAAGAAAAAGTACATTGAAAATGTCATCAGCATGAGAGGCAATTCAAGTGACATGGAGTAGTTAGGGGATGATGACGAGGAGGAGGAGGAATGGACTCCTAAGGCTATGCATGATAATGGAAGTTCAGATAGCAGTGATGAGGAAGACTATCAAGATGAAAGTGTAGCCCATACAAGCATGGAAGTTGAGGTCCCAAAAACAAAAAAATTTTGTACCTAAAATTAACATTGTTGTGAGCAAAATGTTGCCCAAAATGCCCAATGTATCAAACATGATACAAAAAATATATCATAAACAAAATCATATGGCAAAAAAGAAATTGGGGATTTTGTAAAAAGGTTTAATAAACATCTAAATTCCCAAAAATTTGAATTTTCTGGTTATTTTTTCATGTGTTCAGGCTTTACAGGCTTCTGCAAAAAAAAAACGCGGATTCCGTGTGGCTGTGGTTATGTGTCCAAGTCACACTTTTGTATCATACTGTAACTATTTGGTAGCTTCTGAACTGTAAACATTTTATATAATTAAAGTGTATAGTGACTGTTAAATGAAACCCAAATATAAAAACAGATTGAAAGATAAAAGTAGGCACTGTTTACCTGACATAGATGGTGACCTCAGGTCTGCTTTGCAGTGTGACTGATGGGTCAGTCATTTCAGGCTTAGCTGTGTTAGGAGGAACAAACCAGGATAAGGATGCATCACTGATGTTTGTGACAGTGATCAGCATCGGCCAGTAGTCAGCAGAATCACCTGGAAGAGAGCAACACGGTACAAAATGGTAAAAAAGTTGTATGCCAAACTGTACGGCACTACAGGGACCCAGGCACGTTTTCAAGGAAATCACACTTGTTTGTCATCTTGTCAACAGTTACAAAACTTGTATCATTTCTTGGAGGCCAAACTTATATGATTTTAAAGATGTCTTGAATGCAAAGATTGTGTGAATTCAAAAAAATGTCTTTAGTACAAAACTTGGACACACTCAAACAGTTCTTCAAGACAAAACTTGTACAGATTCTAGATTTGTTAATGGCAAAATAAATAGCTACAAAGTCAGACATTTATTTCCAGGCAAATCTTAAACAAATTTCCATATCTCTGAAAGGAAAAAGTTTTTAATTTAACAGCGTTTGAAGGACAAACAACTACACATCTGGCTTCAACTTCTGGTAATTCTGAAAAAATTAAAAATAAAAAAAAATTCCACAGCTTCTGTTTGGGTCTGATTATAGCACATGAATTGCACTGGCAGGGCTATTTCGAATAAGCTATTATGCATCCCAAAACTAAACTACTGTACGAGTGAAACATAAACAGACATACCTGCAACACGCTTCAGCCTTGAATTTGCAGCCATGAAATCAGTGCTCTTAGGGTTGTCTATCTTGGTGGTAATCCATTCAGTGGGAACATACAAACGCTCTTCAAAACCCTGTAACAGAAACATAAAACATTTTTTCTACATATACAAAAAAAGAGTGTACCAATGGTCTGTGCGTGTGGAACCTACCTGGTGTTGCTCCACCGCTGTGAATTGAGGGCATAGTTTGTTTCGGCAAAAGTCTGGAGCATTCCAATTCTGTCCTTCGCAGAACGAGACCAGGACAAGCATGAGCAGTGGCAGTGTCATCCTCCCGGAAATTACAAAATAATTCTACTGATGCAGCTGCCGACTGATTTAAACTGAATGGCAAGGTCGCATCTCACATTTCCAGTTTATCAGGTCACATAGGCACTCCCACATTGTTCTTCTCTTCTCTTCACATCACAATCACTTCAACACATAGTTTCACACTCTTTGTGCTCAAAATAAATGTCAATAGATATATACCGAAGAGAATTAGGGCCACATGTGAAAAAATGTATTGAGTTCTGAGTTTAAAGTCAGAAACATGAAAATAAGGTCAGAATTTTAAGAAAAAAGTCAGAATTCTGACTTTATTCTTAGAATTCTAAGATTATGTGGCTCAGTTGGTAGAGCGGGTGCACATAGAGGTTTATGCCTCGACGCAGAGGTCCAGGGTTTGACCTGTGATGAGTTCCTGCATGTCTTCCCCCTCTCTCTCCCCTTTCTCACCTACCTGTCCTATCCATTAAAGGTGGAAATGCCCCAAAAAATAATCTTATTTTCTTTTTTTCTGACTTTAAACTCAGAACTCAAATAAATCTTTTCACATGTGGCCCTAATCCTCTTCCGTAGATATATGGTATATGTATTTTCCTGAATGATCCTTTGCTTCATTCACATGCATCATATCTGTGCAGGACTGGAATTTACGCATAGTGTATAAGGTTAATACTCTAGTGTTACACTTCAGAAAAGAGTCTCAGCATTGTACAGTGTAACAGGGATTAATCTAGGTCGTGCTAACTGAAAATAAGATCAAGGCCAATATATCACAAGAGTACACGCCTACACTGCAGTACAAACCAGATGTACTCAGCACATGATATGACATTTGTTATGAATCTTTGTGTGTTTTATCTGTCAGCATGTGACTGGATTTTCATCATAAGCATATGAATTTGGTAGTAAAATGACTGATATCCAGTTAAATTTACATCATGTATTTTTGGATTTATTATATTAGTATTACTGGGGCTGCAACTAATGATAATTCTTTTTATTGTGGATTAATCTGTTGATTGTTTTCCTGATTAGTTGTTTGGTCTATAAAATGGTGAAAAATGTCTATCAGTGTTTGTCCAAAACCCAAGATGACGTCCTCAATGTCTTGTTTTGTCCACAACTCAAAGACATTAAATTTACTGTCACAGAGGAGTGAAGAAACTAGAAAATATTCACATTAAAGAAGATGGAATCAGAGAATTCTACATAATATAATAAACCGATTATCATAATAGTTAGCAATTAATTCATTAGTTGACAATTAATCAATTTGTGGATTAATATTTGCAGCTCTAAGTGTTATGCCTTATTGCTTTTATTTAAATTTGAGGTAAAGTTTTACAAAACTGGCTTTGGATGAGCTCAGAGGGCACCATCAGTATTGATAACCCTAACCCTGATAAAGGCCAAATAATGACGACAGCATTTTTTACAATCACAGTTAGTACATTTTTTTTTTTTTTAAAAAAAGGTACAGCTAAAAATATGAATAGGTAACTTCTTATTTTTTTTAAATTTGATTTTGTATTAGATAGCCATGCTAGCAGTGTTATTGGTTCACAGTCAAATGTCTCCACAAATATTGGATGGAATGCCATGGAGTTTTCTACAGACATTTACCGTACAACAGAATTCAATTGTAATAATAATAATAATAATAATAATAATAATAATAATAATAATAATAATAATAATAATAATAATAATAATAATAATAACTGACTGGGTCCAATACTTTGATTTATGACCAAATAACTGCAAAACTAAAAACATTATCTGCTGTATTTTGAGTTAAATGCTAATAAGCTAATGTTAGCATGCTAACATGCTGGACTAAGATGATGACCACAGTAAATGTCAGGAAACTGGCCTCAAGTCAGTGTCAAAAAGGGAATCACACAGGTAATATACTTTGAACAAATTAAGTATATTGTAAACTCAAAGTAAAATAACAATAGTTATTTTGATCTTAGTCTCGCATTGCCAGACCTTTATGGGATTATTTTTGTGTCTTTAATTCCAAACAAAACTTCTCAAGTATCAAACAAAAAACACTAACTCAAGCAAAATAATTGTCACCTCAAAGGTAAAACTTAAAACTTGCAAACAAAACATTTGTGTAGTCGTAAACTATTGCTCTTTTATTCGTTTGATAAGATGACCTTTTGTTTACAGTTCCCTCTGTTTCTTTCTCAATGATCAGTCTTTTGCTCTCTCCAGCACGTTTGCAGTTTTTCTCCCAGCTTTCTCGTTTGCGCTTCCCAAGTCTTTGCTTGCGATTCTGACACAAAGCTATCACGTCTTACAAGGGTGCGTCCCCATTGGTTAATTTTGTCTTCAGTTAGTTTGAGTGACAGCTCACCCAGACAGCAAGCCAACATTGAATAAATATTGATTTTCCATCTGAATCATCATTATGGTTGATATTGAAATTTCAATGCAAAATAAATGTTGAATCACCATTACCATATCAATGAAACCTGACGTTATTAATGTTGATGGCAACAACATTGGAACAACATTGATCTATAGTTATCTTCATGATTGATTAAGCATTGATATTTGGTTTATTTGTGGTGTGGTCAGTGTTTTAGGCTAGACTATAGGTATACAAGCTTTCAAATGTTCCATCACTTTTTAACATCATGACTGTAGATAAAGCAGGATATTCATTATAGGCTATTTAATTTAGGGCATTACATTTTCGTCTGCCAAGCAGTACTTTTCTATGGCTTAACAATGATTGAAATTCCATTGAAATCACGTTGATCCTTAGTTCTGTTGAAATTTCAACATTGTTTCAATATTCCTCATAATTGAAATACCATTGAAATTCTGTTGATCTATGGACAGGATTTCAACGTTGTTTCAATATTAAAACAGGGTGCAAAATGATGTAGAATCAACATCAGAGTTTGATGTTGATTCAATGACTTAATGTTGACAACGGAATGTTGATTTAACATAGTTTCAGTGCCTGCCGGCCCCCTGACGTTTCAGTGCAGCTAGCTAGCTAACGTTAAGAGACTTTGGAGGACACACACACACACACACACACACACACACACACACCACTCACAGCGGATTCCTACAATATTAATAAAGTGTAAGTATTGATCATATATATTGTCTGTGGTCTATGTTGCAAGCATGGTTACTAGACGTTTGTTGTTTCGTTGTGTTAAGTTACTAGCTAGCTAGTAAAGCTGTTTAACTTAGCATTTAATGTTAGCTAACTGCTAACGTTATCTCAAACTTGTAGCTATGTTAGGCTACTGAGCTAATTTACCATGGGAATCATGTAGGCTTAGTGTCTTACTCAAGGAGCTGTATTAATGATCGTCTTCTCTCTGTAGAACAATGAAACATTGTGGGACGTGCAGGACCCCGATTAGAGCTATGATGCTGTCCCAGGTAACGTTAGCTAATACACAATGCTAGGGTATTTGTTAAGTTGTACAATGTAGAAGCTGTGAATATAATGTATTCTAAGATTGACACATACATTAGATAATGTTCCATCTGTACACAGTTTCTTCTTGTATTGCACTGCTGCAAGATGGCAGATAACTGACATTTTTTGTATATTTTAATGCTGTAAATTTCAACAATATTTAGAATAAATACATATTGTTACTATTATCCAAACAATGTACTTTAACTAACACACTTTGCTAAGTGATCATTATTGTTTTTTAGTGATGTGCATGGCTGATGAAGCTCAGGTCCTGGTGGCTGCCATGGACCACCTTGGCAGATTACCCAAGGCATAAGCAGATGGCTCATTTGAGTAAATTCAACATGAAGCCATATTGTACTTTACACATGTAGTCAACACGGATGTAGGAATCTAGAAAGTGTGATCAATAATATTCCAGAAATAAGTGTTCCAGTAGTGATTATGAAAGCTAGAAAAATGTTCCCAGAGTGCAAAGGCTTTATTACAATTATTTATTATTTAGGTCAATTCAAACACTTTTTATCATCTAATAAGGTACTTCAAGCTTTACAATAAGAAGTCAAGGAAGTGAAAGACTACAGCCACATCCCAGCCCTGTAAAGAGCTGTCCTGCAGAAAAGCCTGTCGTCCAGACTGGAGTGATGGGCCATCAGTGAGCTCAGGAGACCAGATGATCCCAGGAGTTGTGTGTGATATTCCTGCACCACCCTCAGAAGTGTTGTTGCAGACACAAGTCAGCTGAGAAATACAGGTTGCCTTACTGATCCTGACCTGTGATGTACTGCAAATAATGAGTTCCCGCTTCTTCTACCACCGGGGCCCCAGCAAAATATTTTCAAATATCCATTATGTATGTAAAGTTTTATATTGGACTAAAAATAAAGCATTATAATAGTCTCAACCTTATGTCCTGTATTACATAATTAACCAAACAGAAAAGGGTGAATGTTTTTAATATATGTATTTAATATATTATGTGCATTTTAAAATATAATTACAGTAAAACAATGTAAAGACATTCAATTACAGGACAGTATACTGTAGTAGGATATATTGACATACCATGGGCTTAGAAACTATAAGTATACAAATGAAAATAAACTAAGAAAAAGGTTATTGTAAGTGTTAATTGAGTATCTCAGTAAAATATGATCAGTACATATTCTAATGGTCTAAACCCTGGCTGTTTGAAGCCTTAGCAAACCAAGTGTTTCCTCCACAGAGAGACTGAAGGCTCCTCTCCCTCTGCTGCTACCACGTCCTCCTGGTTGGATTGCCTGCTGCCTGATGTGAGCTGTAATAGAAAATTATAACAAAGTTCCTTACACAAATCAAATGCTAACAAAGTTCTTATTGATAACTGCGGATTCTAAGATTGGATGATTTACAATTAAAAGTAACTTGGTTTTAAGTAGCCATTAGCAACAGGCTTTAAAAACACTGAACACTTTCATTATGCTGACCTGCTTGCAAATGCAACAGAATACATGTAATTAGAGTTAGGATAGCCAGTCCTTGTCATAACTAGGAAAGTACAGATGAACATTCTGTAATTCTTGTTGTCTTGTAATGTCATCCTCTTGGTGTAAATGTAGCTATCATTACTGAGTTTGTTTTTATGCTATGCTATAATAATGCACATAACTATAAAGAAGAACCAGTTAAGCAGGGCTAACACTGCATGTGCACAGTATGTGTTAACCTCTAGATATAATACATTATATTCACAGCTTCTACATTGTACAACTTAACAAATACCCTAGCATTGTGTATTAGCTAATGTTACCTGGGACAGCATCATAGCTCTGCTCGGGGTCCTGCACGTCCCACAATGTTTCATTGTTCTACAGAGAGAAGACGATCATTAATACAGCTCCTTGAGTAAGACACTAAGTCTACATGATTCCCATGGCAAATTAGCTCAGTAGCCTAACATAGCTACAAGTTTGAGATAACGTTAGCAGTTAGCTAACGTTAAATGCTAAGTTAAACAGCTTTACTAGCTAGCTAGTAACTTAACACAACGAAACGTCTAGTAACCATGCTAGCAACATAAACCACAGACAATATATATGACCAATACTTACACTTTTTTAATCTTGTAGGAATCCGCTGTGAGTGGTGTGTGTGTGTGTGTGTCCTCCAAAGTCTCTAACGTTAGCTAGCTAGCTGCACTGAAACGTCAGGGGGCCGGCAGGCACTGAGCTGTCACTCAAACTAACTGAAGACAAAATTAGCCAATTGGGACGCACCCCTGTAAGACCCGCCCACGCGATAGCTTTGTGTCAGAATCGCAAGCAAATACTTGGGAAGCGCGAACGAGAAAGCAGGGAGCAAAACTGCAAACGTGCTGGAGAGAGAAAAATACTGATCATTGAGAAAGAAAGAGAGGGAACTGTAAACAAAAGGTCATCTTATCAAACGAATAAAAGAGCAATAGTTTACGACTACACAAATGTTTTGTTTGCAAGTTGTAAGTTTTACCTTTGAAGTGACAATTATTTTGCTTGAGTTAGTGTTTTTTGTTTGATACTTGAGAAGTTTTGTTTGGAATTAAAGACACAAAAATAATCCCATAGACCTTCTTCTAGCCTGGTTGACTCCAGACCCTTCTCATTTGTAACTGAGAGTGGGTCTGGGCAAGCTTCATTCACAGCACATTTCCATCCAACAAAAGACAAGGGAAACACAGAGACTAAATACAAGAGGTAACGAGGACTAACAGTGACAGGTGATTTATTTATTTATTTCAGGTTTATTTAACAGGGACAATGCACACTAATAATACATATAAAAATGTAAAATGTGCCAGAATTAGCCAAAAGGCTATTTTACATCTGCTGTCCCTGGACAGATCGTACAATATCACACCTAAAAAGATAAAAGGATTATAAGAGTACATACAGGTTTAGCCCAATACAAGTAAAATTGAATATAAATGTAATTTTTTTTTAAATGACAAGATCAACATATAAACAAGAACAGATGGTCATTATCAACATCAATACCAACACACACATACACACACAAGCCAAACGTTCAGTGCCTCTAACAGACAACCTCATAGGCATAGCACAAGTGGCACAAACAGGCAGGACAGGAAAGAGTTAAGTGTCTATATGTATTGTCAACAGTCCTGATTACCTGTTAGCCATTTCTTTAAGTTAAATTTAAAAGAAACGTATGTTTTAAAATTTCTAATGTGAGTTGGAATGAGGTTCCATTCACGAGCAGCCCTGACTGAAAAAGCTGTTTGACCGAATGCACTTTTCCTCAACAGGACAATGCAGTCACCTCTTGCTGCACTCCTTGTAGATCTGTAAGCGTTTGGTACTATGTAGGAGCCAGTCCATATAGAATTTTTGTATATTTTCTGTATATCTAATCAAATTTTCTAAACTTAAAAGGTTGTATTTTTTTTAAAACATGACAATGATGATAGTATATGGGTTTCCTATCAAGTACTTTAAGAGTTTTTATATATAGGGAGAGTAGTGGTTTGAGAGAAGCGTTGCTTGCTTGTGACCAGGTTGTCAAACAGTAGGTGATATGGGATAAAATCACTGAGTGCATAAACATCATTGCAGCCCTAGTTGACATGCAAGTTTGCCAGGTTGAACTTAATGCGATTACAAACCTTCTTAATATGTGATTTAAAAATAAGATTGTTATCAATGTATAATCCAAGGTATTTACAATCTGAGACGACTTGTAGTCTCTCCCCTGCTATGACTACATCTGGTTCTGCACAGCAACTTTTAGATTTACTATAAAACATACATACAGTTTTAGATACATTCAGTTGAAGGCAATTGTGATTTAGCCATTCTGTTATCTTTTGCATTGAGTTTGTTAGCAGATCAGCAGCTTGAGCTGCATTGTCAGCATGTACAAAGATTACTGTGTCATCTGCATACATTTGGGTGTTGGCATTAAGACAAACATTTGGAAGATCATTTACATACAAAGAAAATAAAAGTGGACCCAAGATCGAGCCCTGTGGGACACCTGCAGACATTGAAATAGCATCTGATTGATGATTCCTAACTCTAACAAACTGAGTCCGATGTGTTAAGTAAGATTCTACCCATTTAATGGTGCATGCGGAGAAATTAAACGTTTGTAATTTAGATAGAAGAACTTCATGATTAATGGTATAAAATGCTTTTTTTTAAATCTAGAAAAACAGCACCAACAACCCCTCCTTGATCCAACAGTGACTTGACTTTTTCAACGAAATAGCAATTGGCTGTTTCTGTTGAATGATTAATACGGAAGCCGAATTGATTTGGATGTAAAGGATTGGAACTGGTATTTAAATAATTTGTCATTTGTTCTGAGACAAGTTTTTCGGCCACCTTGGAAAACACCGTCAAGATACTAATGGGTCTGTAGTTGCAGTTGGACAAGCGATCGCCTCCTTTAAATACAGGAAAGACTGCAGCTAATTTCCACACATTTGGGAACAATCCCTGAGCAAATGAAAGGTTAACAATTTTCGTAATTGGGTAGACTAATGATTCAACATAATAGCATTCATACCAATGACATCTTTCACTCAAGATGGCCTCAGAGATCAAATCACTCTCAAATCTTACTGCCTCAGTAATATATTCTACGTTGAAAGCTAGTTCTGTCTGTCTGACTTGGCAAGGAGTATTCTTATATTCAGAGGAAAAATACTTGATGATATTTTCTACTGAGTCAATTAAATGATTATTGACAGCATCAGCTACTTCAGCTGGCTTGTTTCTTAATTTTCCACTTACAACAAGTTCAAGTGATTTGGCATTGTTAACATTATGCCCCATTAGTTTTCTTAACTGGCTCTAAATAATTTTAGTATTACTTCCTGCTTTTTTAATTATGGTCAAAAAGAAGTTGGCTTTGGCCATCCTTATCTCTTTGACTACCCTATTCCGTAGCATAGTGAAAGTATGTCTATCTCTGCTTGCTCTAGATTTAATGGCAGATTTTAAAGCCATATCCCGTTTTTTCATTAGATTTAAGATTTCTGTGGTTATCCAAGGAATGGTGTTCTTTTTTTTCCTATGTCGTTGTCTGCATGTGAAAGCATTAATTGATCTCTTCAGTTGTTGTGTAACTCTTTGACTGTCTTCTTGCAAAGATTGTCCTACAAGTACGTTCTCCCAGTTGATGCTCTGAACAGCACTTATAAACTGATCCTGCATATTTTTCAGAATATTTAAAGATTCCTGTTCTTGGACAAGCGGAGTGAAACACTTGTTATTTAGCTTCCTGGCTATCAGGATCATATTATGGTCAGATAGTCCAGTCAGCATATTAAAGGATTTGACAATTTGCTTTGGCCTATTGCTAAATATTAGATCTATTTGTGTTCTTGTAGAATTTGTTACTCTGGTAGGCCCATTTATCAACTGTGTAAGTTCGCAATCGTCAGTGATATGTTTTAATGTTTTCCTTGACGATTTGTCTTCCCAATTGATGTTGAAGTCTCCCATAATAATCACCTCCTCATTAAAATTACATTCCTTTAGCACTTTTTCAAAATGTTCATAAAAGATATTCTTAGAAGATGGAGGGCGATATAGTGTAATAAGGGAGAAGGACATAGATGGAGATAAAGTTATGTTAAGTCCCATACACTCCAGCTCATTACATGACCACTGTACCTCATGACACTGAAAATGATCTTTCACAAAGAATAAGACTCCACCTCCTTTTGAGCCCACTCTATCCTTTCTATGAACCTTATAACCAGGAACATGTAAAGCTGATGATGGTGAATTTCCGTTAAGCCAAGTCTCTGTTAAACACAAGAAATCCAGGTTGGAGTCTAATAAAAGCTGGTGGATTTGATCACTTTTAGATTTAAAACTTTTTATGTTTAGGTGCCCTCCTAAAATACCCCTGGGCTTTGATTTGGGGTCCCAGATTATTCTTGAATTATTGACAGTCTGGAATGTGTTCAATTTCCGGTTTTTAGCAATTGCGACATTTAAAATTTTTGACTTTTTTACAGTGCACGCCGTTTGATCCGGTGACGGCTTAGATGGATTTGTTGATAGTTCCGTAGTCGGCGTGGATGGATTTGTTGATAGTTCAGAGTTTCTATATGAATAACTCCTTCTTAAACTGGAGTGTTTGTCACCTTTGTTTTTTGAAAACAGAGAACAATTAGATCTAAAATTTGGTGATTCTGCGATGCAACTGTTGAACGTAGTCTCTGCTGGAATCCCCACCGTGGCACATCGCTGGTCTCGCCGCCGGTCTGCCGGTGCAATGGCAGCTCACCTCAGGGGCGTCCCCGGCAAATCAATCAGCTCCCCCACGAGACAGGCCTCAGGAACTTGGACAGGCAGACCCGAAACCCAGCGGCGCCCACGGAGCAGAGATGACGATCAAGGTTAGTTTGTTGGATAGCCGAAGTTTGCTGTGGCTTGGGTTGTTTGTTTAATTTTTGTTTGGTTGTATCGGTCCTCTCTGTATGGAGAACATTTTCAACTGGTTTCACTGATATATTAATATCAGTGGGCTTTAGTACATTTAAAATAAATCCATAAAGTAAAAGCGCTACTCTTCGCACCTGTCCTGCCAGTACCTGACACACATGCCGCCATACAACAGGTGAAACACATAAGACAGTCACAAGGGCGGGAAAACTAAAGACAGGAAGTAAAACCAGACAAGACAAGGCAGAAAACCAGAGACTTCAAAATAAAACAGGAAACAGAACATATAACTTACAATCATGACAGGAACTTGTTTTGGTGGAACATGTGTACGTTCAAAAGTTGTTTTAGTCGTGCAACAGAAAACTCAGATTGGACAGATAGTCTAGCTAGCAGTCTGGATTTACCCTGCAGAGATCTGAGAAGTAGTTAACCATAGTCCTCATAAATCCACTTTAGAATTTTAGAATTTTAGAATTTAGAATTCCAACACACAGAAAGCGGAAGGTGACGGACATCCAACGTGAACATTTCCAGCAGACCGAGAGCAATCCCGGAAGTGGAACGTCGTGGATATAGACTAGTACAAACACACACACACACACACACACACACACACACACACACACACACACACACACACACACACACACACACACGCACGCACACACACACACACACACCGTAGAAGGCATTGCCTTTCTTTATATAATCTTGTCTTTTGCTTTCAAATATTTATTCTCCTGTAGATCAACTTTTCTCATGTAATATTATCTCTGCTGAGTCAACACACATGTAGGCACGATTAACTTTTTCCTCCTGCTTTGAGGCTTTTGTTTGTTGAAGTAACCTCTTTAAATGCACCTGTTCACATCAATGATCAATTGAATTAATTTTATTTAATTCATAAACCCCTGGACTTTAAAAGCTCAAATGTGTTTCAGCAAGATCTCTGCTCATGTTCAAAACTTTCTGCACATTTAAAACATATTCCATATATCTGTATATCTGTGTTTTCTGTCTTCTAGTTTTCAGAACATTTGTGCGAATCTGCTTTTAAAAAGTGATGGGGATTAAATAAACAATTTCCAAGATGTCCCCAGCGTCCCCAGTGTTAATAACACCTGTGATACTGAGGCATGCCTGGCATGGCAGTGACACAGTGACACAGAAATACAAATTGTAAAACATTTTATTTTGGAGACAAACTATAATGCATATTGGAAACATTTCCACTAAACAAACATTTGCTCTAAGGAGTCTGATTCAACTGCCTGAAAATGTGATTATGAATCAGAGGATCATTCCATTTGGGTTATATGGGGGTATATGGGGGTATATATATATATATATATATATATATATATATATATATATATATATATATATATATATATATATATATAATGTTTTGGTATGAATATTAGCCATAGACCGTGTATACAATTAGAAGTAAGGATACTCATGTGGACAAAAATCAGAAGTACAGTACCGGTGACTACTGGGCCATTTCAGGCACTATGTAGTATGGCGGTCAACGAATATATTCTTTTTTTTTATATAACTTTATTTTCATTTTTGTTAGTAGACAACATATATGACAAACATACATATAGCACCTAGCTACATATTGAACAACAATCACATCATCTATGGCAGATGGAGTTATTCAATAGAGAAAGGAAGAAAATAAATAAATAAAATAAAAAAGCTGTAATTATGATGTTACTGACACAGCAAGCAAGAGGAGCAAAAACAATTATAAAAAATACATAGAAAATAAATAATAATAATAATAATAATAATAATAATAATAATAATAAAATAATAAATTAAAATAATTAAAATATCAACTGAGTTGTCTCTAGGGTATCAGCTGGGGACAGATTAAGACAGTGATCCCAGTGGCAAATAGTGTTAAATTTGTCCTGCTTCCCATCTCTCAGATATCTTATATTTTCAAGATGGATGCAACTCATTAGGTCACGTATGCAGTTTATATGAATAGGTGGTTGACTTGACTTCCAATTAAGGTGGTTGACTTGACTTCCAATTAAGGAGAATCAATCACCTGGCTAATAATGTACAGAAGGCGAGTGCACCGTTATGGAGGTTTGAAAAATTTGCAGTTTTTGGGGAGAGACCAAAAAGTGCAACAAGTGGGCAAAGGTTAATTACAGAGCCCAGTGCAACTGACATAGAATTAAAAATCAATTTCCAGTAGCCCGTCAAACAAGCCAGAACATGTGGAGCAGAGAAGCTGGGGCCTGCCTGCACCTATCACATGTAGGGTCTATCTCTGGTTTGATCTTTGCTAACCTAACTTTAGTCCAATATATGCGATGAATGAATTTAAATTGGATAAGACTATGACGGCTGCATATGGAGGAGGAATGGATCCTATTTAGAACTTGTCTCCATTCCTCATCAGTAAACCTATAGTCCAGATCGACCTCCCAATTTTGTCTAGCTGTAATAGCAGATGAAGGCAAGAACCCTGCAATACAGTCATAAAGAGCGAATATAGCACCCTTGTTATTGATGTTAACATCAAGGGTGGTGTCAAGCTGTGTTGGGGGAGGAAGATTTGGAAACAGAGGAGAAATCTTCCTTATAAAATCTCTAATCTGAAAGTATCTAAAAAGTTGCCACCTTGGGAGGCTAAACTTTAAGGACAGCTAGGTGAAGGAGGCAAACGTCTTGTCTACATACAAGTCTTTAAATGTTTTTATTCCCTTTTTGAACCAGAGTTTAAAGACACTATCATTCAACGATGGGGGAAAAGCTGGATTTTTGTCACATGGAGAAGAAAACAGGAAACTCTGGAACCCAAAATGTGATCTGAATTGTCTCCAAATACGTAAAGACTGATTGAGTACTGGACTGTAGTTTGGACGTTTAGGAATTGAAGCTAGTGGGGCGTAAAGTAGGGCTGTTAGAGATAATGGTTTGCAGGAGGCTTCTTCTAATTGTACCCACATGGGAACCCACTCAGACTGAAATGGCAGTGTGGCCAGTTAAGGAGGTTGTGAATATTGGCAGCCCAGTGATATGACTGAAAATCTGGGTGGGCAAGTCCTCAAGCGGTTTTTGGTAGTTGTAGAATAGATTTCCGTATCCTGCAAGGGCCTTTATTCCAAATAAAAGAAGAAATTGTTTGGTTGAGGGTTTTAAAGAAAGATTTTGGAACAAAGACGGGAACACACTGAAAGAGATAAAGAAATCTATGTAGTATATTCATTTTTACAGAGTAATTATATTATGGCCTGTTAAGGATAGAGGGAGAGAGGACCAGCGCAGAAGATCCAACTTAACACGTTCCAGGGCAGGTGTGAAGTTCCTATTAAGTAGTATTTACGTGTGATAACAATTCAGAGGTGTTTAAATTCATCCAAGGCTACTTTAAAGGGTGCAGCAGAGGGTGGGAGACAACTCGCATCTATATTGAGAGAGAAGAGTTCGCTCTTGCTAATATTTAGCTTGTAGCCAGAGATGTCGCCAAACCCCTCCATGCAGGTGAGAATTCTAGGCAATGATACAACGGGGTTGGAAATAAAAAGGATTATGTCATCCGCATAGAGAGAATTTTTTTGGTCGAGAACTCCCCTGGTAATACCTCAGATCCTACTATCTGAACGAATGGCTATTGCGAGGGGTTCCATAGCAAGGACAAAAAGGAGGGGGGAGAGAGGGCACCCCTGTTTCGTACCACGCGACAACTGAAAGTAGGGAGATGAGGTATCGTTAGTATGAACAGATGCGACAGGAGAAGTATAAAGAAGCTTAACCCTTGTGTTAAAACAAGGGTTAATACAGTACCTTAGTGCTTTTTTGTACAGCATTTTGGTCAGCTTAAACTGTGTTTAAATGTGCTCTAGAAATAAACTTTACTTACTTTACAAGAGACAGGGTTTAGAGAGCAATTCTCAACAAAGTAAACGGAACTACATAACCCTAGTGTTGTCCTCCGGGTCACCTCTGGTTAATCCAACTAATGAAGACTTCACCAAAACCTAAACGTCTCAGAGTGTCAAACAGATATGACCACTCAACACGGTCGAATGCTTTCTCTGTGTCGAGCATAGCCAGGACTTCGTGGGATGTGGGATTGGAAGGAGAGTAAATTATATTAAAAGCACGCCTAATATTAAATAAAGATTTTCTATTCTTTATGAATCATGTCTGATCATAATGAATAAGCTCAGGTAACACAGATTCCAAATGACGAGCAAGAATTTTAGTATCCACAGGGCAAAGACTTATAGGTCTGTAATTACCGCAGTCTAGGGGGTCCTTTTTCTTCTTTGGGATCAAAGAAATTGAGGCCTGGTGGGTAAAAAGGTGCAGAAGCCCAATTTTCAGGGCTTGTTAAACATATCAAGCATTGGTCTCACCAGAACGCTGTGTGCTGCTTTAAAAAATTCAACGGAAAAGCCGTCCGGCCCCAGTGATACGCCGCTTTGCATGGACTTAGTGGCCTTCACTACCTCTTCACAGGAGAGAGGCTGATCAAGTTGCGTCTTGCAGTCATTGCTAATAGTGGGGATCTGTAATTTATTGAAGAAAAATTCTAATGATTCTGTATTTGCACTCGATTCTGTTTGGTAGAGGGCAGAGTAGTAGTTAAGAAAGCACTTGTTTATATCGGTTGGGTTGGTGAGGATATCGCCAGTGGGAGACCGGATCTGAGAGATCCAATTTTGAGCCTTCTCCTGCCTTAGCTGCAAGGATAGTAATTTTCTGGGTTTATCCCCGAATTCAAAATAGTTTTGCCGTGTTTTACGGAGTAATTGGACAGCCTGATTGGTAGAGAAAAGGTTGAACTCTGTTTGCAAGACAAGTCTCTGCTTATATAGTTCAGGGTCAGGTGTTTCAGAGAATTTCTTGTCTAGTTCAAAAATATCAGAAGAGAGTTTCAGTAATTTAGACCTTCGTTGCCTAGCAATATGTGAGGTATGAGAGATAATTTGGCCACGGATGTATGCTTTGAGAGTTTCCCAAATTGTACACGGTGACATACCAGTCGCATTGATTTCCAGAAAGTCTTTAATTTGACTAGTAAGAATCCGGGCGTAACTCTCGTTGCAATTAAAATCACCCCCCATGATAAGTTGGTGGGAGTTAAGATCAGGTAGGAGTGATATCAATTTAGCTATAAATTGGTGGTCATCCCAATTTGGAGCATATACATTACAGAGTGTAACTTTAGAAGAGTACAGAAGGCCAGACACAATCACAAATCGCCCAAGTGGATCCTTGATTATGGTAGAGGGGCTAAATTGTACATTATTTCGGATAAGGATGGCGACACCTCTGGCTTTACTCTCAAACTTCAAGTGAAAAAGCTGTGAGATCAAGGGCCTTTTAAGACAGCGATGATGAGTTGTTAAGGTGTGTTTCTTGTAGATATAATATGTCCACATTAAAGTTCCGGATATGGTTAAATATCTTATTACGTTTAATTGGGGAATTAAGGCCTTTCACATTCCAGCTTAAGAAATTCACAACTCCTCCCCTGGCCAAAGTCGTCTTGTTCACTTGGTTGTCTGCCATATGGAGGGTGTGTGGGAATATGGACAATAGATATGATATCTAACTGACAGGTCTTGAGACGAGAGGAAAATAACAACACAGAGGGAAAAACTAATCATAGAAAATATTGCCACAGATGAGGAAGAACATTTGAAAAAAATAAGAAAAAATAACTAAAAAGCATGGCCGCTAACAGGGAACATGGGGCATTCAGAACAAACCAGAGCACTAAAAGGGGGAAACCCTTGATAGTGCAGTTACCCATTTCCAACAGGGTTTTTAACTCAAGGATAATCTAGCCTTGAGAGCACTGTGAACATGTATGAGATTTTCAGAAGCACTGTATGTGGAGCCTCCATTATATCAAATAATAAGCAGCAAAATTGTAGTGTAGTGAGATGCCAAAACAATTGAAAAGTAATTATATAAAATTAAATATTGTCTATGTGGTAGAGAGGATGTCTCGGAATGTATAAAGGTCTGAGAAAACAGTCAACAGACCCTTTTAAAACAATTAAAAAAAAAATAAAAATAAAAAAACATAAAAGGGTCTTAATGAATGTATTAAATTAGAAATTATAGATAACACAGACCATATACACATTAATCCTCTCATATGATAATACAGTAGAAAGCCTTTAGTGAGGATTGAATTTAATTAGAAAAAAGCAAGGGGGGAAAAAAGCCCAAAAGGTTGTAGCGGTAGAAGGCTCGTCAAACTCGTGTTGTTTGTCCTGGAACCGAACCATCAGCTTACAGGGATACATATGACGGAATCTAATGCCTGCGTTGTAGACCTGAGCTTTAATTTCCCTAAATTTCCCAAGGTGCCAGGCGAGTTCAGCCGAGAGATCGGGGAAGATCCGGACGGAGGAACCTTGGAAGTTCATACTGTCCCGATCGGTCCGAGAAAGTCTAAGTATCTCCTCCTTCTTTCGGTAGTGGTGGAAGCGGACTATCATTGCCCGAGGAGGACGTCCGGGACCTGGCTTTGGGGGTAGCGATGTGCACGTTCAATTACTAGAGTGCGAGACAGTTTTACTTCTCCAAACAAAGTGGTGAAAAAGGATGACATAAAATCAGAGGGTCTTCCCTGTTCCACACCCTTGGGGATGCCTGTAACCTGGAGGTTCACTCTCCGTGCGCGGTTTTCGAGGTCGTCAGTCTTCTACCGGAGGAGTTAATTTTCTGTGGCTAAAGCAGCGCATCGCTTCTCAACATTTTGGAGGCTGCAGGTCATGTTGGTAAGGGCTGACTCCATAGCCACGATTCTGGTTCCGTGGTCCTCGATAGTGCCCACCAGAGCAGAATGTGACTTACGAAGTTCTGAAAGAAACTCAGTCCTCAATTCAGAAATTTCCTTCCTAATGGCCGTAGCTAGTTTACCGTCGGGGTCGCTAGCCTTAGCTTCAGTAGTCTGCTCTGAGTCGGATTTAGGTCCCTTTTGTGGCATTTTGTACATGCAGAAGTAGTCGATTATCAATAGGAGACAATAAGAATCCAGTAGTAAACGGTAGGCTTCACTAAAAATATATTTTAAAAGTTGAGTTCACAGAGCGGCTCCTACATGCGTCTCACCACTCGCAGAGCATACCGGAAGTCCCTCAATGAATATATTCTTAATTCAGATATACATAGTAAAAAGAAACAGAAATTTTAATATTAAAATATGTATATTAGAATATAATGAGAGAGGGAAAAAAACTGCACTACTGCAACCCCCCCTTTCACTGTGGAGCAGTTTAGAACATATTGTTTAAATGGTGAAATGTTGGTGTAAAAGTGAGGATCTTTGTTACAGCATAAATAAATAACATGTACTTACAAATCCAATCCCAAGTGTAGACAATTTTTGATGTTGACAGTTCATTTATGACCTTGGGAATAATCATTTTAGGAAAAGGCCACATGGAGTTGAACCTGCAGCTGCTGCAACAAGGACTGAGCCTTTGTACATTGGGGCACACACTCTACCAGGTGAGCTATCCAGGTGACCCAAATAGGTAGGTTGTACCTATTTGAATATTGTATTTCCATGTTATGCCATTCTATATGCTCACTACATTTCAGATCAAAATACTAACTAACTAGCTCAAATTAGCTCCACCTAGATCAATGCTACTTACACATGCATGAATGCATTCGTTATAATAAAACAATATTGATTGATTGTTTTTACTTTATATATTAAACTTATAATATAGTATATATATTATTCCTACCTAGTTTTACTAAAGTCACATTCATCTATCAATCAGGAGAAAATGAGTAGTTATATCTGCCAACATTGCTCATTCAGTTTAATTTAGTTCAATAGCACAATAGAACGATAAGGCTTGTTCCAAAGTAAAAACATTGTGCAGGGGAGGTTAGAAGCCAAGAGAAGGCTTATAAAGATACCAGCCCTTAAGTAACACTAATGACACAGCAGTGGCAATCCCTCATTATAAACTCAATTTACAAACTGGTATATCATCTCAAACACAGGCCACTACTGAACAACGTGTGCAGACACATGCAGGGGTGTCAAACTCAATTTCACTATGGGCCACACTGGAAAATGAGAATTGTTTAGTTTATTATTTCGAAAAAGTCAAATATCTTTGACTGTATTATTGCATTTCTTATAAAGTATTCTCACTTACAGTTTGATCTACATGAATCCCTAAAAAAGTCAGGAAAAAAGGTAATTAACAATCATACAAAAAAAAGCGCCAAAAAAGGACAGCTACAGCAGATGGCGCCATCGGACAAAGAGGCGTTCAGAGAGAGAGAGAGAGAGAGAGAGAGAGAGAGAGAGAGAGAGAGAGAGAGAGAGAGAGAGAGAGAGAGGAGAAGGGAGATTCTGTTCTCCACACTAACTAACGCACTTTACCATCTTGGCTCTCCAGCTATGTACCTGCAACCTGCCCTTGCAGTCCTCCCCCTCCTCTCCCTCCCCCTGTCCTCCCCGGCGGTTGGACAGTGGTAGCGCGGACTGAGCAGCTGAAATGCGCAGGGCAGGCCGGTCGGCATGCACCTGGAGAGCAACCGCCCCGCCAAGCCGTCCAAAGGGCTCCGACGGAGACACAGCGTGCACACGGACGCTCTAACAGCAGCGGGGATATAGCAGCAGAGCACCGGGCGGATATCGGAGCTGCAGCATGGGCGGGGAAGAGACAGAGGCACAGCCAAAATGAAAGCTATGTAATTCCACGGACATAAGAAGAGGGGTGGGGGGAACCCAGCGTTTGGATCAGAGTTGTCACGGGTGTATTTTTCTATGGGGTTTGGTTTGGTATCTTGTTCTCTGAAATTCACCAAACACAGTACTTTTCTCTTTTTTTTTCGCTCTTCCAACCTCCACTGTGTAGTTTAAAAGGATGGAGAGAGGCGCACATCAGCCGCAGATGTCCAAAAGCGCACAGAGTCCGCCAGAGGACATCTCCAAAATCAGTGACGAGGAGCTGCTGAAGTGGGGCAAAGAGGAGCTGGTGCGGCGGCTGCGCAGGGCAGAGGCGGGGAACAGGAGTGCCATCGTGGAGCACGGCAATCTGATGCGGGAGGTGAACCGGAGACTCCAGCAGCACCTGAACGAGATACGAAGCTTAAAGGTGAGATGGGTGGGGTGCCCCGGGGAGGTGGTTCCCCAGTACAGGTGTGTAATGGGCATGCCGACACGGATCTGTACAGGATCAGTAAGAGAGGACGCAGTCTGACATATATGGCCACATTTGCAGATTGTCAGTTAAGGGAAAAATGGTCATTAAATAATAAAGGTTATACTAAAACCATTAAACATTAAACCTGTTGCATATGGGATAGACAGAATGAAGGAATGACGGATGCGAGGGTAAATACTTTTCAATAATTAATTACAAATGTAATTTCAGTAAAATGTCTCTGCCCTATATAAAGAAATTATGATTTGGCCCATATTGGTCCAAAAATAGTAGGACTGCCCCCTCTTAGTCGATTAGTTGACTAATTGGTCGTTTCAGAGATTTCTTTAGTCGATTAGTCATCTTTTAAATGCTTTTTTATGCTAAATGACTTATTTCCAAGAAACATATGAGCACCTCTCTAGTAAACACAAGATTTAAAGATGTGCGTTCACATGATACTTTGTGGAGAAACTCAGTTTTACAGATCTGTCGATTAAATCAACTTATCGATTAGTCGACAAAATCATACGTGTTAGTCGACTAAGAATTTCTTAAGTGGAGGACAGCCCTAAAAATAGGGAAATGTTTGCTGGTGTAGCCATCAGTTAGACAGGAGTGGACAAAACATTGATTGTGTTAAGAATATTCCTAGTTCTGAGGCACCCTCAAGAAAACAGAGCTACAACTAATGATATTTTCATTTAGAGCGGTAATCATTAGTCATTGATCAAGATGATTGATAGAAATGTATCGGCAACTATTGGCATTTTTTTTTAAAGCAAAAATGGCATGGCTTGTTTTGTCAATTGTCCAAAACAAATTGGCCAAAGGAAAGCAGCAAATCCTTAACTTTTGAGAAGCTGGAACTAGAGAAGGTTTGGCATTATCGAAATAGTTACAGATTAATTTTCTGTTGATCGACTTATCGTTTCAGTTCTATAAGAAACACCTCACATACACAGAACTGCATGATGGGAACACTCTTCTCATTCATCGAATGATCACTCCCAGCGGGGATGTGCATGTAATCCCTCACCGTGCTGCTGTGTGTGTGTGTGTGTGTGTGTGTGTGTGTGTGTGTGTGCCTGCCTGCGTGTGTGTGTGTGTGTGTGTGTGTGTGCGCCTATGTAAACCAGGACGTGAACCAGAAACTGCAGGAGGACAACCAGGAGCTGCGGGACCTGTGCTGCTTCCTGGATGACGACCGGCAGAAGGGGAAGCGTGTGTCGCGGGAGTGGCAGCGTCTGGGCCGCTACAGCGCGGGCCTGATGAGGAAGGAGGTGGCTATCTACCTGCAGAAGCTGAAGGAGCTGGAGCAACGGCAGCTGGACATCATGCGGGAAAACCTGGAGCTCAAGGAGGTGTGCTTCATGCTGGAGGAGGAGAGGGCTGCGGCCGTGAATGGAGGAGGGGGAGGGGGAGGCGGTGGAGGTGTGGGCGGGCATGGAGGCCCCGGCCGTAGGAGCTCCATTGACAGTCAGAGCAGCTTGTCCCAGCTAGGTGGAAGTGTCCCAGCACCTGGCCTGCTGCGCGACGTCGGCGATGGGAGCAGCACCTCCAGCGCGGGGAGTACTGATAGCCCAGACAACCCCCACCTCAAACCCCCTCCTGTGGGCTCCAACGCCAGCCCTGGATCCAGAGGTGTCTCCTCTGAGCATGCCCAGAAACCTGCCAATGTGTGCGAATCAACAGGCAGGAGGCACAGCTCCACCCCAGAGTACCACACCTTCCCCCAGTCCTGCCGCCCCCGCGGGGGGTCCCTCACCAACGTGGAACCCCGTGGCCTGCGGGGACACAGCCCGGAGAAACACAGCAAGTCCCCCACCAGGTTTCCATATGACTACCACCATAAACCCTGCAACTCTGACCTAGTAGCCCACAAACAGCTATTGATGTCCGGGCAGGCATCAGCAGGCTGTGGGAAGAGCACTGCCAAGTCCAGCCCAGAGCTGAGTCAGAGACACCGGTCGGTTACCATGGGGCAGGGGTCAGGCTGTGGGAGTCCTGAGGCCAAGCTGGCAGGCATGGGAACGCCTGAGCACCTGAGGAAAGGCCGGGTGATTGTGGGTAGTCCAGAGTCTATACGGCACCACCATCACTATCAGCACAGCACCGGGCTGGAGCACGGCAAAGGGACCTATAACAGTGGCTCCCCCGGCAGGGATGGGGTGCAGAGGAGGGCAGCGGGAGAGGAGATGGCTCCCCACCATCAGAGTCTGTACAACGGTAGGCAGAGGGTAACTCTTATCTTATATTTCCATTGATAAGTCATTCATTACCCATAAAGAAGAACATTATTACATGTACAGAACGTTATACCAGAAGTAAAATGATCTGGGGTGACTGAGTCAGTTTCTTCTGGCTTTGAAATGATGGATATAAGGCTTATTATTACACTGTTCATACACATTATTACAGTTATACTCCTCTAGCTTCTAACAAACTACATCAACAGAGACCCACAACCTAGAGTTCGACTCCTGGTCAAATTTGAGACATGAACCCAATCTGAGACAGATTACTTAAATACTTTTGTTATTTATTCTTCAAAGATACAGTTACAAGCTTGTTCTTTAAAATTAATGGCTTCTTCATTTAGTGCACTTGTTGTTTGCTAAATTCACACACATGAAATGTCCACCCAGACTCAAACTGTGTGTTCACATAATCGCTGCCTTTAGTTCAGACTGTCAGTGTTGAGCCACAGTGGGACTGTAGATGACCTTGGTTTAAAGGGGAAATTTAGTATTTTTCAACTTGCACCCTATTTTCCCATGTTTTTCTGTCTAAGTGACTAATGTGATCAACATTTTTTGAGATTGGTCCAGTACTGAGCGAGAGCCCTGCAGCTGACAGCCGCGAACCAGGGTGCAATGTAATCTATGGGACAATAGGGATCATCAATGTACGTCCACTAAAAGAGCTGGTTTTGCCACTGACAGACTCAGATTGTTATTAGAAGTGTCTGACTACATTATGGAAAGATGGAGAAGTTGCCATTATTCTGCCATGCTTTTGTTTGTAACTTACTGATGCCAGGTCAACACAGTAACTTTAGCTAATAGCATTAGCTTACCTCAGCTCTGTCTGCAGCTTTCCACTCTTTGAGCAGCATTTTTATATAGGAAAATGTGCTTTGGTGTAGAATTTATTATCCTCTTTGGCTAGCCCTAGTCATTCCAATACCAGTTCAAAATGGTCACTGCAGTCCTGGCACAGTGTATGGACCGGAATGTTAGGATCTATTTGTAGCTATATGCTAGCACAACTAGCCACAACTTCAGCCTGTCCGTATCCAAAGGTAACGTCTATGAAAGCTGCATAATGTGTAGCTTGACATTTTGTTGGCACAATTCTAAAATGCTTAATTGAAAATCTTTAGACAACACAAAACTACGCTTTCTGTATAGACCGAATCACCCTGACGTCACGCTAACACAAAAATCCCTTCCGGATGGACAAATAGCTGTGATTTAAATAGCAGAGATATGTGAGATCGGCAAACCTGCCATTTTCAGCCTTAACTGTAACGTTTAAAGATATATAGTTAAACACGGTGGTCCGACCTATGTGGCGTTTCTGCTTATTTTCTGTACTGTGTTGCTTTGCTAGCGTCTTTGATACACCAAATATAGCGTTATGAACAGTAGCATCTCACCGCTGGTTGGACTGACTGCTAGTTTGGGTGGTGTCATTTTCTTTAGTCTGTGGCACAACATGTAAATTAGCTCTCCAACCTAATGTTATTGAAAGTGTTGAGATATGAAAGCATCAAACATGCATTTTAGATGAAAGGCATGAGTGTACAACAAACTCTCTCAATTGCGTTCCACAGAAGTCAAGACGTAGATTTACGTTGCATAATTGCCCCGTAGCCGTAGTGTTACATTGCTCCTCAGATGTCTGCAGGGTAAATCCAGACAGCTAGCTAGACTGTCTAATCTGAGTTTTCTGTTGCACGACTAAAACAACTTTTGAATGTACACATGTTCCACCAAAAGAAATTCCTTCCCGAGGATATTTTGCAGTGGCACTGTTGCTCCGTACAACGCTTAGCGCCGCCCAAGACGATTGTGATTGGTTTAAAGAAATGCCAATAAACCAGAGTACATTTTTCTCCCATCCCGGAATGCTGTGATGACTCACCAGACCCTCCTTTGCAACGACTCTGTGTCGGTCACCGTTTCTGGTTTACTGGACTACCAAACACCGCTGCCCTGACAGAGCTCCAGGGCCTGCAGCTCGCTGTCCTCCTTCCCTTCTTCCTGCTAAATGGGCGGTGTGTGTGAGTGAGAGCGCGGTCAGCGAGCTTGTTACGCCTGCAATCTCTTACCACAGGTTCCAGTTACTCTTATAGTGGATATGTGTGTTGAGTTATTTAAACAAACGATCGGGGAAATAAACGCCTCTTCTCCACGAGTGTGCTGGATGGAGCGCTATCAATGAGAGCTAGCTTGCCTCCGAGAACTCTGAAATTCACAAAAATGCCTTAAATTGAAATCGGACAAAAGTGTTAGCTAAGCTTTGTAAGACCTTAGGGCAGCTGTGATATACATGCCGTGACGAAATGCAAAGTGTAAATATGCTATAGTTATGCTGAAAGTGTAGCTAGCTAGCCACGATCGTTACCCATAGGATTGAAGGGACGCTTCTTGTCAGACTGTTTGGAGCTCCTGAAAGTCTTACCAAATTTGCAATTAGCCATCAATTTTCGTAAAACGGCCCATATTTGCGCTTTATGTAGTTGATTTCTCACATAAAAAAGTCTCAGAAGTGAATTTAATAACGAAATATCAGACAAACAATGTATAACGGATAAAAAGGAGAGTTCTCTGCGCTTCTGTAGACCACAACAATCCGGTGCAACCACGGCAGGACAAAAAGGGTATAAAGTAACAAACTTGATAGTTTCTTACTTGATAGTTTTATTTCTTAAAACTATCAAGTAAGAAGACATCTGTGTTGCACCGGCAACACATATAGCACCGGCTGTATGAAATATGTGACCTGCTGTCTCGTCTCCAATGTATGTGGTTCGCTCACCAATCAGCGCGCAGCTCATCTAAATTCATGAGCATACCATATTTGGAAGAAAAGCTCTTGTTCCAAATAGAGCCATATTCACAGCATAGTTAAGGGCCCACAGAATAGCAGTTAGGCAATTTTCAGCCCAACCAATGTTACATACCCTATTAGGAGACCTTAAGGAACAGTATGGAATACCCTATATAATAATTCTATCACCCCTTTAATGTACGGGAGGAGACACACACAAGGTCAAGTCCACCCACACAAAGTCTCAAGAGCTCAAGCTTAGACCCAGTTTAGGAGCCAGACTTACAATCACACACATACACACATGAACACACACACACAGGGCTCATGTGGATCCACTGGCTGTGGCAGTAGTGGTAAGAGAGCGAGGGAGATGTGTACTCATCTGTGTGTGTGTTTGTAAGCAGGGTACCGTGGGTGATGCAACTCTCCAGGGTGTATGGGTTACATAGGTACGCTTGAGGTGTTTAGGGCCAAGATGCACACACGTACACACACTTACACACCTTTGAGAAACTGAAGTGAAAGCAGAGAGAGACAGTCTTTAAAATCAGACAGTTTTAGCATGTGCTTGCATATAGAAAGAAAGGTCCACACACACACACATTTAGAGTATGTGTTTGTGCATGTGAGTTGTCAACTCGTAATTAGCTCACATTTGACAGTTGGGTAACTCTTCTGACATGTTCACATTGATTTTTCCCACATTCACATTATAAAAGGGCGTTTTTTGACAACAGAGGGCACGTGTCTTGAAATGATAGGGACATGTAATACATTTTCGTCTGATAAGCCTGATTTCAGTTTCTTACTTTGAGTGTGACGAGTGTGATTATTAATGTGTTTTGTCCAGGGACGCAGTGGAGGGTAAAACTGACTCAACTCACTTTACTCATCTTTTGAACTGTGGAAAAGAATTTATTTTTGGACTGTTTTAATCACACATTTGTGCGCTTTAAAAAAAAAAAAAAAAAGGCTGTTAGTATATAAGGTGTTTGGGAAGAGCTCTATGAGAAGCTGTATTTCTTTGTTCATGCCTTTGCTTTCCATTGGTTGTTCATGTGAAATTCTTTTTGCACTATGCAGTGCTTAGAGGAACTATTACACTTCAGAGCCCCCATACCCCTAAAGCCCTGCGTCAGGGAAATCCAGTGTGCACTAATCCCATAGAAAAAATTTTTAAAAAATAATGGAAGGACCGTCCAGGTCTGAAAAGTGAAGTGAATGCGGAAGTGCCTTAAACCAGCATTTTATCTCATTTCTAGCAGGGGTGACTCCATTGGTTGCAAAAAAAAGTCTGTTTCTGTAGAAGTCTATGGGAAAATGACCCTACATCTCACTTGATTTATTACCTCAATAAACATTTTATAGTCTCAATCACGACTCTCAAGTCTTCAATACAGCATGATTTTCATTTGGTAAATTATGGTCCCATTTATTTTAAAATAGACAATAAAGCAGGGGATGATTTAGAGCGTGGCTACACGCTGACCTGTCAACCAGGACAGAGGCTTAGCAATGCTAACCATGGCACTGTGGATATTAAAATAGCTGTGCACTTGTTTTTGGGTGCTGTTAATGTTTTCGTCTGTGTATTTTCAAACAAAGAAAAAATGTCTTGTTCAGTGTTTGCTAGCACCTTGCAAACCAAACTAGCTAGCGCTAGTGTTAGCTGGTAACTTAAGGGAATCTTTGCAGATTTTGTGCCGTAGGCCTACTGTCGTACATGCAGCTGAATGGCGCCAGTACCCAGAGGTCCATGTTTACCCGCCAGTAAAATTCCATCAGATGACTCGCTTCAGCCGGTTGAAAATCTGAAACTTTCCTATAGCACCTTTCTACCTTAGCAGACAAAGCGCCTTTGCCTCTCATTCAAGGACATGGGGATAGGAGGAGCCAGGGATTGAACCATCAACCTTTTGGTTAAAGGTCCCATGGCATGAAAATGTCATTTTATGAGGTTCCCCCAGCCTGCCTATGGTCCCTCAGTGGCTAGAAATGGCAATAGGTGTAAACCGAGCCCTGGGTATCCTGCTCTGCCTTTGAGAAAATGAAAGCTCAGATGGGCCAATCTGGAATCTGCTCCTTATGAGGTCATAAGGAGCAAGGTTACTTCCCCCTTCTCTGCTTTGCCCGCCCAGAGAATTTGGTCAGCCCATGAGAAAGAGAGAGACATCATGGCTTGCAAACAAGCAAAGTGGCAGTTGGTCAAGGCCACACCCACACCCTCCACCTTGCCCCCCCTCTCTCCTCCTCAATAGCATTTAAAGCTACAGACACATAAATGGCACATCCTAAGGAAAGCTCATTGTGGGACTGGCTCTAGTGGCTGTAATTCTGCACCAAGGCTGAATTTCGGAAAAGAGACTTCAGATACAGTATTAGGGGACCAGTAAGGCCTATATAAAAGCATCCAACAAGCAGCATGTCATAGGACATACCAACGTAGCTTAGGATTCTAATGACATTCCTCCCGTTTCTTTTCTTCATAACACTCTTTTTCAGTGTCAATTTTTTTTTCTGTAATATACTTAAGACCTTGCAAGATGTTACTTTGTGTAGCTTAGCAACTGGAATGATATAATGCTCTTTGCACCCTTAAACACCATATTTTTTGTTGTACTGCACATTGCTGCAGCTCCTCTTTTCACCCTGTGTCAGGTCTCTGTTTTAGCTACAGAGTGAGACCTCTCAACTTCTGTAACATCTTTGTTGTCAGTCGCACATGCACAGTAGCTAGGTAAGGATTACATGACCTAGCTAGCTGTTTCTGCAACTTCGGCCTGTAAAAGGCAGGATTAGCCGGGAGACTTCTTCTAAATGAGGGCGCACTTCCAACTTTGTGTGTAATACCTGCAGAACAGGGACATGTAAGTAGTTTTATACAATTTATTTTGTAGATTAGCGTGAATTTGTGTGTGTTGTAGCAGTGTTTTGCCATTGAGAATGAGCTAGCATGCTAGCACTAGCATGGTAGCACTAGCATGATAACAGTTAGCCCCCTAGGCCCCTAGTCTCGGCTAGCTACGTAGAAAGCCGTGCAGATTTTGAACAGCTCACCCGGAGACTGAAGGCACATTCAGAAACCTGTATCACTCAAAACAGCATGGATTGTTTCATAATATGGGCACCTTAAAACTCTTTTTTTTTTTTTATTGCTGAAACACAAACGTGTCCGTGTTGGTCTATGGTGGCCAGCAGCAGTAATTATTTCAATAGTGCTGAGTGGAAGTGATCTCTATTACAGCTGAGGCCATGGGAAATAGCTTTGTACCTTGTGTGGACGCGGGATCCCTGACTCAGCTGTTACCAGGAAACAATAGTGGCTGGATGTACTGTACCGTAAACTGAGATTATGCATATATCTTAATACCATTTGCAGCATACTATATGCTTTTTAGTAGAAGTGAAACATTTGTATATCCCCAGCTCTCTTCAGTTGTTCTGCCTTATAGCACATGATATTCTTGGAAGAAAATACTGTGTTCAGGTCAGTAAAGAATCTATGCATAGATCAGCAAATTACTCTGATTGCTTCTGACGTGGAGAACAATTTGGATTTAAATGGTTACATTCTGGCTGCAGAGGACTAAATTAGCATCTTCAGAAACACTGTGGGTGGCAGAAACATTAATTTATGTTAAAAAAAAAGATCTTTCACTCGCCATAACTTAAGCCTCAGTGAGTCCAAATGTAATAATTTTTATTATGAAGATGAAGCAGAAATTTCCAGAAAGCTTTTTAGAAGCCATTTAATAAATAAAAAGTCATCAAGGACAAGAGGCAAGTTGGTCCAAGCTGTTGCGCTTGTTATTATGCCTGTTGTACCTGGTTAGCAGGCTTGGGGAGTAACGGAATACATGGAACGGCATTGCGTAATTAGGATACAAAAAAAGGTAATTGTATTCCGTTAAAGAGTTACAGAAAAAAAATATATAATTAGATTTATGAACAAACCCCAACAGTCTGGCTGTTGGACGCTTGATGGTGTTTTAAGCCCCCAACGTCTCCTTCCAGGCAGCGCTGCAACCGTTGACTTCAAGGCACCTAACCCTAACCCTAACCTTAACCCTAACCATAACCATAACTACAGCCTAATCCTAGTGCCTTCCAGGCAGCGCTGCCTGGAAGGAGACATTGGGGGCTTAAAAGAACTTCTAAACACAAGGTACAATGACAAACTGACACCAAACAAAGAGAGCACACAGACTGAATACACAAGGCAGCAAACGACAGGTGGCATGAGGGCTGATGAACAGGTGAAACACATCAGGGCAGGGCAGACAATCTCAAAGGCGGGAAAACACACAAGGCTGGAAGTCAAGCAAGGCATGACACATGAGTGAACTTTCAAAATAAAACAGGAAAAAGACATGACAATAATGGAATGCATAGAACGGCGTTGCGTAATTAAGCAATATTACATGAGAGGGTTTGATTTAACGTGATGTTTACAAAGCATACGTAATGTACTTCGCAAGCTCCTCGGTCCTAGCCGCATCAGTGTCGTGCCAATAATATGACGTTAAATCAAACCCTTGCGATTAGACAACTGTTACCAACAAAATAAAAATCAAACTGTATTCGTATTGTAGGGCGATTCAAAATAAAAAAAGGAACAGAGATGATTTCTAGTCCCTCACTGTTTAGTCCACCAGTCAACTTAAGTCAACCTAAGCCTACAGAGACGATTTCCTGTCCCTGTACGTTTGTCAGCAGCTAACTTAAGCTAATGTTAGCTTTGTAGAGATCGTGGGATTTCCCAAACTGAATAACTACCACACATATAAACACAAAACTGCGTTGCTAGCTCAATCCTGTTGTAACTAAGATATCTGCTGAAAAAATCAACATCAACAGATATAGCTCCTGAATGTCCGCGAAAATCACATTTAGTAGCTATTTTCAAGATAGCGCCGTCACTGGCACAGCTGATCCAAAACATTTCCAGTGAAAGTTAGCTTCAGAGAGTTGTAACAAATAAGTTGTTTAATCCGATGAATCACTTTATATACTAGTTGGAGAGCTTTTGTGTGTTCCACTGTGGTTCCTGAATTTCTTACATGAATACAAATGTTTTGAAACATGAAAATGTTTTATTTTTATTTTTTAAGATAATTTTTTGGGGCTTTTCCATTTTTACGTTAACCTTGATCGCTATAAATATGTGAGTACTGTCGATAGCAAAAAAAACCGAGCCGAATCGGTGCTAGCAACATGGATCTGCTGCAGCTAATGCCGAGAGCTCCCACTTAGCTAAAATGACAGTTTTGGGGGCATATCATAAAGAGTGCCTTTGTGCCTCTTAACAGACACAAAATGCAATTAAAATGTCTGTGCAACATGAACAGGGCCCTTACATGACAACAAGATGCGTTTTCAACTCAGACATTGTTTAAATTCACCTACCCTGTTAGCTGCTAGCTGCCGTCTTATGAGTGAGTGTGTTCAGCCAGGCTTCGGTAATAATCATCACGCAGCAGTTCTGTGTGTATTTGTAGCATATAAATCCATTTTGTGTGCGATCCATCTGGCGTTGGTGAATAGTAGTCTCTGCAGTGGCGAACTGTGTGTTAGTTGCCTTAGCCAGGCTAGCAGGCCCGACCGGCATCCTTCTACTTCCTCCCTGCCTACCCCGCCTGCCGCGGCCGACAACAATCCACGGGCGCCCGCTGGTCTGGTGGATGTCCTCCAGAGGACAGTTCATGCTTTCGCGGCGAAATGTTTGCGGCGAAAAAAGTTTATTTCCCCCTCAAAAATTGGTAATTGAGTGGTTATGATCATATCAGTGACTATGTAACTACATGGAAACGGGCCAAATGATGCCTGTTTCTTGTAAGTAATTTTAATTGCATTTTGTGTTTGTTAAGAGGCACAAAGGCACTCTTTATGATATGCCCCCAAAACTGTCATTTTAGCTAAGTGGGAGCTCTCGGCATTAGCTGCAGCAGCTCCATGTTGCTAGCACCGATTCGGCTCGTTTTTTTTTTGCTATCAACAGTACTCACATACTTATAGCGATCAAGATTAACGTAAAAATTGCCCGGAGTTCTCCTTTAATCAACAGTGACAGTGGATAGACAGGAAAGGGGGAGAGAAAGAGAGGGGATGACACGCAGCAAAGGGCCGCAGATCGGATTCGAACCCTGGCCGCTGCAAAGGACTCAGCCTACATGGGGTGCACGCTCTTACTGGGTGAGCTAGAGGTCGCCCCTGAAACAGTTTTTTAATTCAACTCCGTAATGTTGACACAGAAATGGCGGAGTAATATTTGAGTGATGCGCCAGATGTGCTCAAATGGCTCTGGGTATGGGTCATGCTGATTTGAGCATGTTCTAAATGTCTAGTTGACCAATTAGATTGTCTGGTCAGATCTACTTGTTGTATAATTAGGATACAAAAAAGGTAACTGATTCCGTTAGAGTTACAGAAAAAAAAGATGTTGTCAGATTACTGAACAAAACCCAACAGTTGGACGCTTCCATCTTGTTTAACAAATGTTTTATTGGACTTGGCAGGTTCCCTCTTTACGGTTAGTGTGAGCACCCATGAAGTGATTGGTCGTTTGGCCCATGTGGGTGAGTGTAGAAGTCGTACGTTTTAACATGCATACGAGATGATTGAAACAGGTTTGATTGTGAGTTAATGCAACATAATAACATAATGCAGTTTTCAGCATTGATCCAGAATGAAAATCTGTAGAATTTAGTGGACTGTCTTTCTGCTTTGTGGTGGAGATTGATAGAAATGAATCATTATTTGCGGCCCCACTTTTAGTTCTTTAATCTGTTCTGTAATGCTGAATGTTCTCTCTGACACATTCTTTCTCATTTTAATTCTCAAAGTTTCTCTCTGCAGACTGTAGCTTTCCTCTGCTCCTCCCAGATTCCAGCCTCACCTTCTTCCTCAGCTTCATATAACTTCTCTGCCTTTCATTCATTCCACTTCCATTTTCTTCCTGTTAACATGTGTGTGCCCCGTGCCTCTGCACCATTCCACCGGCATGTAATTCCTATTCTTTGCAGCTCTCCACCACCTTGTTGCTGCCGTGCACACAGCCAGTGTAAATCTTCATTAAGCTGCCTCTATCAAGGGCCAGCACTTTTACAAATTGAGGTCATTAACTTCAGTGGTCTCTATGCACTGCTGCCTTAGTGCACTAAATAATTGAAAAAGGCCCTGTGTGATTTTACCCTTTTTATAGTATCAATACATGCTGTTTCAAAAACTAATGTGGCCCTCAGGATGTCCGCCTGGGTTTCAGTGGGCTTGAGTTGAAGGTTGTGCTTTCATGAGAACCCTGTGCATCATCAGATATGTTTTGAGATGGGAGTACAGTATAGTGCACAGCATTATGATGATCATAGATAGGTTACAGTACTGGTAGTGTGTCTCAATTCAAACACTTCCGCAAGTTCCCTTATAAAGGAGACACACCAGCCCGATAATCGGCCGTCGGACCGTCTGGCGAGGTCGGTGACTCGAGTCTGTTCGGTGTGTCCCGTGCCGTCGGCCATCCGAGGAGCCGTCGGCCTTTATTTGGGCCGACCCGACATGTTAAGTCTGGAGACAGGGCAGTCGGGACTAGCCCGAAAATGGGGAGCGGATGAGAAATCTGACGAAAATCTTTTAAACTGACCTTTGTCACTCTGAAATGAAGACAGATTCAGAAACTGCACGGCCTATTTCTCGCTTATAATGTATTCTGAACAAGCCGCTATGACAGTCTGGCTGTGAATTTCCGGAGATAAAAGAACCACGTGACACGTTCGTCTAATCAGCTGCCGGTTTTCATTTTCTGGGAAATAATCAGACTGTTAATGGAAACAATACAGAGCAGCGCTGCCTGCTGCTATGGAGACGTATTACGTTTCGCGCATGTGCAGAGCGTACGTTCAAGTCGGCGTCACCTCAGTGTGTTCTGAGGCATTTTTTGGACCTCGGGGACCCGACTGATCAGTCCGACTGGCTTTTCTGCCGAAGGTCGGCCCGTCTGGTTGGTGTGTCAGGGCCTTTACAGGCCCGTCCACACCAAGAACGATAACTATAACCATAACTATAACGATGTGAGCATCCACACTGCTGAACGATAACGTTCTGTAAACAGTGGCATTAGACAAGCATGAACTACACGCTCCAGCTGATAATACTACATAATATACAGCAGACGTTGCAACGTAAGATTACAGGAATGTCTGTAGTAATATCCTATAGCCTATATTCGTGGATTCAGGTATATTTTAGGGAAAAAAAGTCTACCATTGTCGTTATAGTTGTGGTGTGGACTCCGCCATCCACTGGAGTTGGAAAGACTTTTAAAACTATATATTTATAGTTATCGTCATAGTTATCATTCTTGGTATGGACGGCCCTTACATGTAGTACACTGTGTACGCTATGTACTCACTTGTGTAGTGCGTATATTTCGACAGGGTAACATTAGTGTTGTCTCAAATCGCGCTCCTGTTATGTGCTAACCGAAAAAGGACTCTTCTTCTTCTTTTTGGTTCATCCAGTCACCTGCCAGGTATTTTTTGAAGGTGCCTGCCCTTTTCCAAACAGTTTCCAATGACGGTTTCTCAGATGGTTTTGTGTTACATATGATCGTGTGCGTCAGGTTACATGCACTGTGCCTTAAAGGGAAATTTGCCACCTTTTATGTGGATGTCCAATCAGTGCTGATGGTAAATGCAGTCGATTAAAGAAATGAATTCCCCAGTGTGTGCTTTATTGACCGAGAAAGCTGATTTATGCTCCCTGCCGGCAATATCCTCCCCGCTGCAGCCACAGCAAGCTCGGCCTCTCTCCGGCTGAATACGGCTGATTATCCGAGTCAGCCAAAACACTGTAAAATGTACAATGTAAAAAGCCTCATCCATAATATTATCTGCACTCATAATTTGGGATGGCATTTTTGCTGTTAGAAATGTAGCTAATTTGCAATACAAGCGAAGTACAAGGAAGTTTTCGAGCGACATTGTGCCCCACAGCGACAAAGCTGAATTAGCACTCTGTAGTAGTGATGACCAAACGAAGTAGCCTGGAAATCCAGACCCAAATCCGAAAGATTAAGGGTCTGGCATTGAGTAATGAAAATGGCCCAACCCGAGGGGCAGCACCAAGCATGCATTTGAAAATCTCACTGCACGCAGTTGGATAACACTATGACCAATCACAACAATACACAGGGTGACGTATCCACAGCCCCATACGCTTAGCTACCAGCGGAGCTAACTGGTAGATTAAACTGTCGTCATGTGTTTAGTTCGCCTCTGGCCCGCCTATATCTGATACACCGATGTGATTGGTGCAACTCGGCTACAAGGGCATATGAGCATCATTACTCAATGCCAGAGTGACTTGCTGAGCAAATTAAAATTGTGCTCTCGCGAGAACTCTGGATTTCCAGGGTACAAACGAAGCCTCGTGAAGCATTTTCTTTATTTTCTGAGCACAATAGATGGTGCTCTCTGTTCAACAAAGGGTTGAAAGTACACTGAATTGCCATTCCTTGAGCCTTTATCTTAAAACCAAGAGCGCCAGTTGGGTCAACAAATACAACTCATGGTTCATGAGGCCTTATTTGGAAATCACTACTTTGTAGTTCTTTCTCACCACCAACTAGGTCAAATGACAGCACTGGTGGCAGGAAGAACAACATATTTTGCAGCTGCCACAGAGACACAGAGAACATCAGCAGGCAATTTTCACACCATATCCCTAACTCAGAAAGTTATAGGTTGAAAATCGGCATATTTTCTCTTTTGAGAGTTCCTTTACCCAGCAGTCTGTTGTATGTAGTCAACATTTTCGAGAAGTGCTGTGACTGCTGTGTTTTCGTGCCAATTGGGAACCATTGCATGTTTAAAAGTACTGTCATCAGCAAGTGAAGAACAAACTTCCTGAGGAGAACTGGGTTGTGTGGTGAGCTTGGGGTAGATTACAGTTAGAACTAGTTCTGGGTAATATAGTCATTAAATTTGATTTAAACATGTTTTGCACAATGTTTAAAATGTCTACATCTTAGGAATCAAGTTATTACATGAGTTTCTGAAAAAGAATGCACCAGAGACAGACTTTAAGTCCCTACAATTGATCAAGCCCCCAAAATACTGGGTCATTTCCCATAATGAAGATAGATTGCATTATGGGAATTGATTGTATTTCTAAGTTAGTATTTCTTTCCCGCCTGGTAAACCTCAGGTTTATAGCACAGGCTTTTAAGTTATAAAGTTATAGTCTCCAAGGCTAAGCCCAAGCAGAATAATTTTAGTTTGGGTCTGCGAGTTGCACTCTTTATGACTAGTAAATAGATTTTTATGTGTACAATTTTAGAGTTCTGCTTTAACATACTGAGCAACATCTAGTATTTCTCAACTATTGTTTGCTGCTTTTTGTGGTGAAGCTGTTCTCTTGAGCCCCGCTGGTGTTGCCAACCCTGGTGAATCAGATGGGAAGAATTACTGTGCAAAATTCATTAGGCTCTGTACATAGCCAGAACCCCAAGCAGGCTCCAGTACAAATTACTGTAAATTCGGCATACGAACAGAAGTTTCTCCTCGCTTTATTATGTGCCCAACATCTGTCTTGATTGAATTGAAGCATGCATGGCAAAGCTAATGACACACACACACACACACACACACACACACACACACACACCACAGGAATGTTTGCATATGTATGCACACTTGCAGAAATGCACACATCAACATAAACTCCATGAACATTATACCTAGGTCCACTTGTGGTGTTTTTTTGGCGGCATGGATCGCCCTGCTTCCCAGCACTGGACGCTTGATGGGCTTGCCACTAGCAGTTATTATATATTATATAATAGCAGCTTCACTCATGTGCTGTCTTTTCCTGAATTTCAATACAGACATGACGGCTTGTTTGCTTGTTTTTACGAAAGTAGTTCACCTAATGTGTTTCTGAATACGTTTTATGCCAGAAATAAGCTGCAGCTGCTGAACCTGTCTTCATTTTAGATCGACAACAGTCAGTTTACAGTTTACAGTTCAACTGCTTAAATACTATTTTGAAAACAGGGACCGGTTTTTCAAAACACTACACACAATTAGCAGAACACCTCAGACCCTTTGCAAAATGAAACACTCTTGCAAAAACTATACACTAATTTATAAAAAACATATTTTGTTACCAAATGAAACACATACGTTTCATATGACTTAATTCTGTTTGAACCAGTTACACACGGCTGTTGCTAACCTAAAACACTTTTAGCAATTCTACTTCTCAGTGATTAGAGTACTGTAAATGAAGTAGCCTACACAGAGAAAATGCAAATTTACAATAAGTTCACCAAACACTACAAAAGACCAACACTGCAGACTGAGGAAAAGATAATTAATTTCTCTCCATATACCCAAATCAGTCAACATGTCAACATGGAGAATTACAGCAAAACACATCCCAGTTTTCATACAGCTACTACAGTAGTGTGCATACTGTAATACTGTTAGCTCAGCAAACAACAGAAATACACTGTAAATACAATTACAGTAAAAAATAAAAATAAAAAATAAAGCTGAAAAAAGCTGAAAATACAGTACAGAAAATACTAGACTTACCTGCTGCATTTTTATAGTGCTTACAGTAAACCTGATTTGTGTGTCTACAATTAAGCAATCATGTGTTTACGCACCTGATGGCTGTGTTTCACAGATAGGCTCATAGGTGTGGTAATATGACGGTCAGTGCTTTGGAATTGCAAGGAAGTGACATCATGATATACGTCTGTGTCTAATGTATAATTGTGTTTAGTGTTTTGCAGATCACTGTGTGTATCGTTGTGAGGCTGACATTGTGCTTATAGTGGTGCACATCTGAGCCAATGTTTAGGTCCGTTAGTGTAAGGTTTTGATAATTGTGTAATACTTTTGATTTCAGTGTGTAAGCAATCGGCAAAACTGTAAAAGATTTTCGAGAAGCAGCGAGTCGAGATGGATGCCCCTGATTTGCAAATGAGGAGCGGGCAACTCTGTGCCCCGTCTCTCAAAAGTCGCCGCGAGGCTACCAGAATGCATTGCCCGGCTGCTCACATAGACAGTGAATGGGATGCGTGGAAATGAGGCTTGCCAGTGGACACGCACCATTAGCATTTTGTGTACAAAAAATAACATCCTTTTTCCTCAATGTCATAATTCGGTCAAACATAACGCACAAACCTCACACGTTTTTTTACTGGAATTAGCACAACAGTCCTTTTTTCAGTGATAGCTGATTTTCTGAGTGTCAATGTCAATAAATGTGCAACACAGTTAGCAACCTTACTGTCGGACCTTTTAGCATCTTACCGGAAATGAATCCTACATAATAGGAATGAATACTGCAGCAGCTCTATACACTGTAGCTGTCAGCTGTGATGTGTAAATGTTAGCGTCATCGTCCATTTATGCTTTCCTATTAGCATTGGAGATTTGACACACAACAAGCCGTCATGCAAGTTCAGCCTTTGTGGTTTCATGCTTTGAAGCTCTCTGTCTCTTCCTCTCACACGGCACACACACACACACACACACACACACACACACACACACACACACGCACACACGCACACACGCACACACACACACACACACACACACACACACACACACACACACACACACACACACCAAGGCTTAGGGGCTCCATGTCTCGCACTGTTCAGATAAACCCATTTAGGCACTGCTGGTCTAATTGAATTTGTCGGCTCCAGACTGAAATTAGTATGGTGTGTGTGTGTGTGTGTATGTGTGTGTGTTTCAATGTGTGTCAGTGCATAACGTGAACCTCAGCTGCTTTGGTGTCAAACTGGAATGTAATTTGCGCCCTCCAGAGATCCTGACTGTAGGAGGAGGGGGGGAATTCTGTGTTCGTCCATCTACACACTGACATTTCCAGTCCACCTCATCCATCCATCCTCCATTCACTGATAATTTCCTCTCATTTTCTATAAATCAGCTTTCCGTAGCTCATTATCATGGTCCATCTTCTCATGTGGCCTTCTTTTTACACTTTGGCTATTTAGTTTTCAATTAAAATGTCCTTTTATGAGCTGTCATCCTGATATACATTCAGCAGTCTTTACTGTGGACAAAAAAATCATCTGTATCAGTTAAACGTAAAACATTGGCATCGGGTCAAAATGAACGCTTCTGTTGATATGACAGACTGATAAGACAATGCTTTAATTATACTCATGCGATGCGAACTGATGACTTGTGGTGCAACGAGTATGTTTGCGGTTTTTGTGTCGGAAATGGATAGTGTTGGAGCCAAAACTGATTTTTTGTTATTGTGGTTATGAAAATAACGTAAATATAACTTAATTTAGGTATATTGTTTGCATGCAAAGACATTGCAGGGGTTGAATTATTTAACTATAGTTTTAGTTTTTTAATTGAATAATATAGCAATGTGGATAGGTAGAGCCTTAGAAAAGGTATGTTCTGTTAAAGTGCTCATATTATGTTTTTTGGCTTTTTCCCTTTCCTTTATTGTGTTATACATCTTTTTGTGCATGTTATAGGTTTACAAAGTGAAAAAGCCCAAAACCCCCCCAAAGGGACTTATCAGCTTCCAGAGAAAACACTGTTCACAAACTGCTCCAAACAGCTCTGTAGTCCAGCCTTTACTTCTGTGACGAACGTGCGTCACTTTGTAACACACGTTATAATGCTCGCCTAGCTGCTAGCCCTCATACTCTGCAACTAACAAGCTAGCAGTGCTTACCTAGCTACTGCGCATGTGTGACTCCCAACAAAGAAGGAACAGAAGTGAGAAGTCTCACTTTGCAGCTAAATCAGAGAGCTCAACACACAGTGTAAACCTATTCTGGTACAACCTCTAAATACAATAATGATTCTGAAAATGAGTATAATATGAGCACTTTAAGCCAAATTCAGACCAAAGATTCTCAACAAAACAAGTTGAAACTTGCAACTACTTGCAATGGGCCGGTCTGCAACGTTCTGAAACCTGCCAATTTTTCACCAATGTGACAAGACGACACACTGTATCATATCGTACTTTTTGCATAAATGTAGAAATAAGTTCAAGACCCATGCAGGGACAGTTAAAGCTCAAAGCTGCTCTAAAACCAGTTTTTTTAGACTTGCTTTACATCTTGCTGTTATATTAATATTATGATTTTTACGTAATTATTATAGTTTTTCTGCTCTTGTTAGTAGCTGACATACATATTTCATCGTCCCCATTCCCACCCCTCTTTATCACTCCTTTCACATGTGTTTCACACACCTGCCTCTGATCTCCATGTTGTATTGCCATAATTACAGTCTCTTACAAACTGCAAAAAAGTTTCTCAGAGGTTCCAATATCTGTCGACTTTCATACAAAAGGTCTATCTGCCTCGGCCACTGGTTTGATTCCTGTCTGTTACCTGCATACCCGTTAGCCCAGGTCAATAGGTAAAGTAAGGTCACCAAAATGTACTGATTTAAAAATAAATTGTGGTCATTTTATGACATCCTTTCCTATCTAAATTTCCAGCAAATGGCTTAGAGGATTTGTGGCTCTTACATCACACCCGGGCAGTATCAATTTGACAGCCGATTTAGGAAATGAGAAAGGCCTCTTTTGTCATCATTCATCTGCTTATGGACCCAGAGTTAAACTGGCTGGATCACCTACAATGGCCTATCTTGATTGTTTTTACAACCAAGTGTGAAGTCCCAGAGAAAAGAACTGTTTCTATTCGCACACACTTTACACAGTTTCACACACTATGAGTTTGACTGACACAAGACCCCTTTTGCTGTAGTCTCACATTATGCACAATTGCAAAATTAGGTCCCTTATTAATTCTTGGCTGTGTATGTTTATGTGTGTGTGTGTGTGTGTGTGTGTGTGTGTGTGTGTGTGTGTGTGTGTGTGTGTGTGTGTGTGTGTGTGTGTGTGTGTGGAGAGAGGTTAGTGGGTGTGTGGTACATATGTGTGTAGAGTGCATGTTTTTGTTTACATGTGTTACAGGTGTTGACTGCAACAGATGGCCTGCATGCATGTTTATGTGTATGTTACAGTGTGTGTGGTGTGTGTGTGTGTGTGTGTGTGTGTGTGTGTGTGTGTGTGTGTGTGTGTCTGTGTGTGTGTTACATCAGTGTCCTAGGTGCATTTGAAAACACAGCAGTTTTTGCTGGGCTCAGCTGGCCTGATCTCATGTTACTGTGAATAGGCAGAAAGTATCTTCATGGTGAGCTGAAAGCGCACACACACACACACACACACACACACACACACACACACACACACACACACACACACACACACACACACGCACACACACACACACACACAGTTTCTGTAAAGGGAGCATATAATATATTACACTGCTGCTGCTATTAATAAACATAAGCCACACGTAGTTCTGGATACCTGCAGATTTTGGGCTGTCACTGAAATAAACCTGAAGCACAAACACATTTGTGACTGTTTGAACTGATTAAGCATAACTTGCTTTAAAATGTCACATGAAGCATTTTAACATTAGTAAGTCATTTCCATATTAAGTTGGATACATTAATGTTATTAGCACAAACAGTTGGACAGCCATCATTGAAAGGTTGGCAGCCAGTACAGGATTATTTTTTTAGAGAGAGGTCACCAAGTGATTCTTTAAGCTGTCAGTTAAAGAGGGGGGCAAAGTGGCGCTGTCCGTATTTTCGCATTTTGACTCGATAGAAAGTGAAGCAAATGCAGAACAAAATAACTATGGTGAAAACTTCACCCAAAATATAATATATTTGTGTTGTTGTTACGGTTACTATACACTGTAACTGATGTGTGTCTCCTTGAAAATGTAATTACCCATCAGGGCTATGGTGGCAACACAGATTCCATGTGGAGACTGCAAGAACTGTGATTGGTCAGCTTGTGTTTTCTTCTGCAAGTTTCTGATGCCAGTGGAGATTGCTGAGAGACAACGTTAAGGGAATTAAAGAATCTGAAAGCAGCAGGTAACTCTTCCATCTGGGAGAGTGACGTCAAGCCTCAACTGCACACGGCAGATCTGCTGGTTAAGTGTTGCTTATGTGTACATTAAACTTAAAAATAGACATTATCTGCTCTGGGCAGTACTGTATATTTGAGCTGCTGTATTCATATATATCCATATTTGAAGCTCTGCAGGTCCCCGGCAACAATATGTTTCATCTGAGGAACACTCTCTACAGGATTCCCAAACTGTCAGTACCCTGTGTTTAAAGTAGTAAATTTCATTGGTCATGAAGGTCATAGCCTATAAACGGCAACACATTGGCCATGGTGTACTTGACTGTGAGTTGTGTGAGTTGTGCACCACTGGGTTCACAAAAATAGAGCCTATTATGTGTTAATCAGTGTGCTTTAGAGGTGTTAATAGGTGGATTTTTAAAACCATTGGACAGTCAGGCTAGCTGTTTCACCTGTTTCCAGTCTATATGCTAAGCTAAAACGTCACATACAATATTAAATAAAGTTAACAGTTCACACAATACAGTAATGTGAGCTATTTATTTAATTTATTATTAGCTGGATACATGGTTAAACCTCATTTGCTCTTACCAGTGTATCACCGTGTGTACTTCGTCCATAGCAATCCCACCAATCGGTCCCAAAACGTCCCAGTTAGAGAGGAAATGTCCTAAACATATTCTTTGTAAATCTTTACAATCATTCCCCAAAAGAACCAAGCAGGCCTGCCTTGTTGCCTCATCCAAATTTTCGTCAGAACTTGCCAGTAGCTAGCTAGCTTAAAGTTTGTTGTTTCCGGAGCAATGGGATTTTGAGAACAGCAACACAGAAGGTGAGGGACATCCGGCGTAACATCTGGCAGTGCCGGATGTGAGGCTATTGTCCTGGAAATGTACTGTCTTTGTCTTAGAGTGTGATTAACTCCTTGTGTCATGTATGAATCCAGTTTCACCCTTAGTGGTATGCAGCTATACAGATAGTTTGAGTTGTATGTGTCACCCCATTTGGGAACCACTGCTCTACATAATCCACAGTCCTTGCTTTGAACAGTTGGAAGCACATTGAGTTTACTTGTAATGAAATATACTATGTAAATAAAATTGCCTTGCAGCTCTGTCCCAGTGAAAACTATTTATTTAAAATAAATGTTCAATACTATTTGTTACGTCTTGCTGGTGTCAGAAATGACTGAAAATAGGGCAAGAGAGCAAATAAAAAAGGTAGCAAAAAAGGAAACATCTGTCTCTGTATTAATCTATCTACAAATGTTTCAAAATCTAATTCTCACATTTTTAATTACATTCTTTGCTCGTTGTCTCCTTCATTATCTGATTGAGCAAATAAATCAGCAAATCATGTATATGTGCATTATATGTCAAAATGTAAATATAAAGAGTGTCAAGATGTTACAGGGTCCTTAGGGGTGGATGGGGGAAATCAAAAATCATATGTTTCGTGATTTTTCGGTTTTTAAAATAATTTCTTTTGCAGAAAATCAATATTTTATATTTATTTTTTTTACCAATGATTTACCTTAATATTTTCTGTTTATACGGGAACCCTGACGGCGACTACATCATGTCCGTTTCAAGCCTAACAGACCGAAAGCAGAAAATCCGGAGAGAAAAAAAGAAGCGCAATGAATGTTTTATAATGCACTAGAGTAAAAGTAATGTGTTTTTTTTTTCTAAAAATCTACTCACGTAAGAGTAAAAAAGTATAGAATAGTTTTGATGCAAAAATATTCGCAGGGGATTATTTTGCATAATTTCGAAAATCTGTGACACAGTTCATACGTTTGTAAAATATCTCAAATATTTTTTATGAACTCTATTCATCTATCCCATTTGTCCAATCCCTGTGGACATAGTGAGAAAGGCGTACTTCTGCTTTTTATCAGATAGAACATGCTAATACAGTTCCTGAACTGATTCAGTGTGGTGTTGTCATTGTGTTCTATCTAAAAGTTACTGTTTCACTGAATCTAAGAAAAAAACCAAGCAGCATGTCTGAAACAGGATGGTCTCAGGACCAGCTTTCTTTCTCATTAGTGTCTATCCTTGCCAAGACACCATACCACAGCACAGCAGCTTTTGTCACACAGGCAATTAGTTGTTTTTATGCTCAGGTTTCACTTTATTGTTTAACTACACATAGCCATATAGAGTATAATATAATTTAGAAGTACTTGGTTTGAAAAAACAGCTAACAGCTACTTAGTATCATTTATTTTGGTCAAAGGGAAGAATCCCTGAAAAAAATAAAAAATAATTGCCAATATAATGATTCTGCTGCTTACCTGGGTGGCTGTGGCTCAGTGTGTACACCTGCTAATCGGAAGGTTGGTGGTTCGATCTCTGGCCCTGCAGTCCCATGTCGAAGTGTCCTTGTAGGCCCAGTTTAATATGCAACTTAATTTTATACAACATATGTATAAAGGGCTTCCTGCTCTGTCTCTCTTTCAGTTAAGGGGTCTTTGGCTTAAAAAACATTCTAGACTCCTGTCATAAAGGGTTTAACAAGGCCTGTGTTAATTCAAAGGCTTCTTCAAATGTGGCTGACAAATAGTCTTGTTTTGGCTGAATTTAGGACACAACCACTGCAAATAAATAATTTATGGAGCACTCAGGTGAACCCCGTCAACTTGAAAGGTTGGAAATGTAATGTGACCACAGATATAAATCTTTGAAACTTAAACTTCTTTGTTCTTGTCAGCAGCCTGGAGATGTTGTCAATCACACAGTGTTGCTTGGAAATGGAGGTTATATATCAATATATTTACCATTTCCCCAGTTCACCGTTTGCCAATCCATCTTGTGTTGAAGTTATATCAGAACTCAATTTTAAACCCATCATGAACTTTCTCATGTTTCCCAGTGACGTTAACACTAAGTTTCCCTTTTCAAAGCAAAAGTTGAAATGTTTCAGTTGATTAGGCTATTAGTTTTAGTCGTTGTGAGGCTCAGCGGCTTCCTTTGGGGAGGAGGCTCACACTAGTCACTAGTCTTCCAGCAGTGGTCAAAAATATTAAGAGGAGGGGGAAGTACCTGCGCTCTAATATCTTACATGATAAATTCTGTATTAGTATATCGTTTTTATTATCAATACAACAATACAACAACTAATACAACAGAACAACACAACAGGATACAAGAAAAAAGTCTTAGTATAAGTAAGATATACATACAGTATCTTATGTAATATATGATATGTAATATCAATAGAATACACAATATAAAGAACTAGAATGAACTATAAATATACCAAACTACTACTACTAAAATATAAACCCAGGATAACATACTATATACATTAGATGTGCACATGTTGAATTAGTTTTTTAGTTTGAGTTTTCTTTCCTTCCTCCAAGGTGGTATACTATATGTGATTCTGTATGACGTGGGACAAACTGTATAAGGCTGAGTGGATGTAAGTTACTTGAAGATTTTGGTATGTCTGAGTATAACAGACATATAGCACTGCCGGATGTCCCTCACCTTCTGCTCTCTGTGTGTTGCCGTTCTCAACTCTGTTAGCTTCGGGAAACAACAACAAACTTCGAGCTAGCAAGCTACATGCTGAAAATGGCAGGTTTTGAAGAAAATTTGGATGATGCAACAAGGCAGACTTGTTTGGTTCTTTCAGGGAATGATTGTAAAGATTTACAAATAATATGTTTACGTTATTTACTATCTAACTGTGACTTTTTGGGGGTGATTGGTTTTGATTTTCTATGGATGAAGTACACACAGTGATTCACTGGTGAGAGCAAATTATGTTTAACCATGTATCTAGCTAATTTAAATCGCTCACGTTACTGTATTGTGTGAACAGTTAACTTCATTTAATATTTTATGTGGCATTTTCTTTGCAAATCTTAGAGACTATTTGGCAGAGCCACCGTTGCTGCGTCTGGAGCTTAGCGCCCCCCAAGACGATTGTGATTGGTTTAAAGAAATGCAAACAACCCTAAGCGTTTTTTCTCCTATCCTGGAATGTATCTGTGGTGTAATCAGACCGTACTCCACAGCGCTGTGGAGATAGGTCTGGCAATGCGAGACTAACAGACATACTAAACTTTATTACAGACTTTGTGATAAAGTTATAGATTCAAATAAGGACAACTGAGGCTCGTCGAACTTGTTCTGTTATTCGTCAAAGTGAAACTTGACCTGAAGTGCAAGTTTTTCATCATCAACCCTGAACTGTAACTAAACAGGATGATTTGATGTTCCAAGACAACATCCATCCTGCAAAATAATTTTTGAGGAACTTGATGAATGAAGCAATGAGGCTCACATAGCTCTAGGAACTTTAGTTGTGAAGACAAGAATTTGAATCCCACCAATTAAATTCCAGTGATGATAAAGCAATGCTTAAACTGTGTTAATTGGACACACTAGCATGGACAATGACTTGTTTGATGTATGAATAAATAAGCAGGGGGAAAAATGCTTGTTGCTGATCTAATATTGCACTTACTTACCCTGGTTCTAAACTTATCTAATTATCTTTCTTTATTTATTCATTCCTATCTAGTGTCGGTTTATTTATTTATTTGACTTAAAATCTGTTGCTGCAATAATGAAATTTCCCCCGGGGCATCATTAAACTTACATCGCATTTGCGCTCCACCATGTGGGCATGTGTTCCCTCATCCAGCAGTGGTCTGTTAGGATGAAGGTCCAGCAGGGCAGACTGAAGGGAGATTTCACTGGCTGTTATCCCAGTTTATATTCCCTGTGGGGGGGGGGAGGGCTTGGAACAGACGATCATGACCCTCAATGCCAGCTAAGCCCCAACAATCTGTTTGGCCAGCTACTGACAACTGGGATGTCTGCGTGTTTATTAGATAGAAAACCGGAAATCAAATTTGGTGTGTGTGTGTGTGTGTGGCTGTCTGTTTTTGTGTGTGTCATTATGGTATGTGTGGGCAGAAGTACGAGCTTCGTTGTTTCACAGCAACAGGGAAAGAATATGTCGTCTAAGTCCATCACTGGGACTTTTTTGACTTTTTTGATTTTTAACTGAATAGAGGACTGTGGGACGTCTTACAGTGCGTGTGACGCATGTTGACAGGCTGACGCAGGCAGTGAGTGTGAGTGTTTGAAGGAGACTGAGTATTTACCTTGCTGATGTGTCATAACAGCCGTGCCAAGCTGAAGGTCCCTGCGTCTTTCAGAACCACTGTGAGTAACTGGTTTGAAGCACGCACGCACGTCCCTCCCTCCTTTCTCTCTAGAATATCTGTCCTTACTTAACTTATTGGTACGTTTTTTTTTCTTTTAAAGATAATTTTTTGGGCATTTTAGGCCTTTATTTGACAGTACAGATGGATGCAGGAAAGGGGAGAGAGAGGGGGAATGACATGCAGCAAAGGGCCGTGTGCCAAAATCAAACCCATGGCCACTGCGGTAAGGACTGAGCCTCAAGCCACAAGCGACAAGTATGAAATAATGGATAATGTCAAACACACTGTACATAAGTACAGAAGATACAGTATATTTAGTATGCTATATCTATTTAACCTTTTGAACTCTGCAATAGAAATGGTCCTTTAGTGCCTACGTTGGTAATTTTGCTTATGTGATGTAATTCCTTGGAGTATCGTGTTTATCTTTCTTTTTTTCTAAATAAACACAAAACATATTGATCCAAAATATTTCTAAATGTAGAAATATGAACAATATATTTCTTAACACTGCAATAGCTATTAGAATTATGTACATTTTTAAGTTTTGAGATATTCAGTGTGTAAACGCATTTTGATAGTTTCATCTCCAACAGAATGGTGTTACGCGGTTTTGCCCCGGATGTCACGTAACGTGATGAGCTTGCAAAGTAATGACATGAAAGACATAAGCATTAGCTTTCTGCTGCGAATAAAAAAAAGAAAAAAAGATTGCACTAGCTGTTATGGTTTTAATTTTAGATCAATTTAAACAGGATCATGTAAACAACGACCGGGAGGTCTCTTCTCAAAGGGTTAAAATAAGATAACATTAGCCAACAGAAGCTACTGTTCATACTAGACCAAGTAAAGCTGTAGCTGTATTGACTAGAGTAAGAGTGCATTTCCCCCCCTATAAATTTGACCTTTCATATATAAGAAGAGGATTCTGCTGTTTCTATTTTCAAGACATATGTAGTCTCACTAGTCTCACTAGTTACTATGTACACCTACGAGCTGTACAACCAACTGTGATGTGAGATGCAGATTTTTTTTTTTGTCATTCAATTATACAGCCCCAATCAAAAAACTATTTTATAAACCAGGAAATACAATATAAAAATAGTAAAGGGAAATACTACTTAAGTTCTGTTCTTTCTTTGCTCTCCATCATAATTAAACTTAACAATAAGCTCAGACTTGCTCACACGTCCCCTATTCAATTAACAACCATGGCACACACCTTTTATTAATAGATCTACAGACCTAAGATTCACAAGTTCATGTTTGTTAGCATTTCAAGAGAAGCAAGCTATGATCAAAATTAATTGTTTTTTCAGTTTACACAGGCTTCATGGCTGAAGAAGTCCAACTGTTAACACATCAGCTGTATGACTGTCAGAAATTAGTTTGAAAAATATACATGATTGGTTTCCTTCTAAGAAAGAAGGTTTTATACCGTGGTGTGGGTGAATACTCAATTCTGATTAGCAACAGGGTGTCCATTAAAAAGTGATACAGGTTACCTACTACACCTACTCCTGTGAAACTGACTGTTTACTGTTTTAAATTATTGCCATACCTTAAATGAAAAAGAAAATCTGAATATGTTATTTCTAACACTGTAGTCTTTCAGTGCCTCGTCCACTGAACAACACAGAATGGCGTAAGTTACACTGCCCCTCTAAACTGAGGGCGCTTTCACACCTATAGTTTGGTGGACACGGTGCAATTCGGGGGTGAAGTTGCAACATTGTTGCCTTTTTCATTTGGTTTGGTTTGCTTTCACATTGTACTTTGTCAAATGCACCAAACGCTGTAAACACACGTCATGCGATCGAAACGGTCGCTTGTTTATTGGACAAAATATCCGAAACTCACCGACACTTCTGGTCTCAGAAATAATGGAGCAACACCCAATTTATTATGTCTTGGGTTTTCTGGTTCTGTTTTAGTGTTTCTAATATTTTAGAAGAAGGGGAACATTGTGAGCCGCTGACAGACAGCGAGTGAAGGAGAGGGAGATGATGATGTTACACAGACGACCAGCGATGTGTGCTCAGTAGAGTGCGAATCGGGCCGCATTTTTCTGTCCGAGCCTGGCCCGTATCCGACAAAGCAGTAACCGAACCTGGCCTGAGCCCGACAGGCATTAAGATATATATGCCCGACCCGAGCCAGACACAGTTAAAATCTCGTTTTTTTTGTGTAGAAAGCCCACTTTTATTAAGCAACTGTAAGAAGGCATTTGGAAATGTCAACAGATGAGCGCATCAGCACACATGGGGCAACAAACACACGTTAACACAGGCGTGCACCTACATAATAAGCTTTTTTAAATTTAAAATGTTCAATGCCTTATTGCGCTGATGTGACCGAGCCCGACCTGAACCCGAACATCATTTTCAAATATCTGTCTGAACCTGGCCCGGCCCGTCAGGTACGGTTGGGTCCCGACGGGCTCGGTTCGTTTTTGAAAGTCTTTATATTGATTAGGGCACAATGTCATGGCTGGATAGCTATCTAGCTTGTCTTGTTGTTAAACATACCGTCAAATTATAATCAACTTTACATAATGTTATTGACTTTGAATATTGCTAGCATAACATTGGCTTTCTGGCTTGTAGCTGTTTGAGCCAAAGGGTTCTATGAGCTGAGTGAACTAGAAATATCTCCCGTGTGAAGGTTGGAAAGTCCTAGCTAATGTCCTTCCTATTTACTGGAGCAGTGAACAATGTTTGCATTGCATTAGAACCATATAGGATGGAAATTACTGTTCCAGGTATTAGTGTGTGTTACCAGGGTGGAGTCATTGTTTGAAAATACTTTAGATTGTGATTGTAAAATGCATTAAATTATAAATAAATGGTCTTAAAAAATGTTAATTGGCCACGGTATAAGCGGGTAAATGCCCTTCGAGGTGTCCCTTATCGAGTAAATAAAGGACTCTGGGGGAGACAACCGGCCTCCGTTCCTCCTCGTTGTCTATTAATTCCTGATAATGGAGACCTCGTCGGGCATTAACCCTTAAATAATAAAACAGAGCCACAATACAAAAAAAAAACTTAGGGCAATTCTTTTTAATTTTCTCTAAATAAATCCAATATCTACTTTACCATTTAATTTGGCTGATGACAGATAGTGTATTTAGAAAAAAAATAATAGTGGGATTGTGGGGGATTATATTGTTAAGATGACATGGCCTGTTGTGTGATCAGAACTGGAGCTGTCCTCTGGATATAAATGTACTGGAACATGATGTAACAGTCTTTCCCTCAACCTCAAAGGGTTAAACACACCTGCACCAGCCCCCTCAGACACTAAGGCACAAACAGAGTGTGCCAGAGTGACAGGCAGAGCCTGAGTAAATGCATATGTGTGTGTTGATGTGAGAGTGTAGTTTATTCTCCAAGGTTTCAGACACTGCATAGCGTCAGGATATTTCTGAGGCTGTGATTGAAGCCTGGCTGAAGTGGCAAAGATGTGAAACAGGGATGTGTGGGGGAGGGCTCAGCACACCTTCTACTTCCTGTTCTCGCTGTCAGTCAGCTCTCCTGTTTTCGGTGTGTCAGTGCAGCAATGTTGAGCACGGATGAATAAGCTGCAACATCAAAGATCAAATGGAGCCTGTTTAACACACATGTACATAATTATAGTTTTTATTTCATAAAGGCAGATGCAACCATATTGCAAGTCTTTTTTTCTACGCTGAACTTGCAAAGTCCTAAACCATTAGGGAAAAATTAACACTATGGGTATGTTTGGAAATGAGAGCCCAAGCCTGGAAGTGTCCTTTTGTTGTTGCTAGGCAACTACAAAGTCAGCTGTCAAATACATGTTCTTATGGGTCCCAGCTTAGTTACAGTACTAAGTCCCTTCCACTGTCATAATCTTGTGTTACCCTCACTGAGGAATTACATAACGTAAACATCATAACCTTAAATCTAAATATAAAAATACCTAAATATAACCGTTTCTTGGTATTCGATCAGATGTTACATTTATTCAACACGTTAAATATGCTCCAAAATGTAATGGATTCTTCCTTGGCCCATGCTACACCCTTCCACCAAGTTTCATGGAAATCGGGCATATAGTTTTTTTCGTAATCCTGCTGACAGGCTGACAAACAAAGAGAAAAAAAAACACAAGTTCTTGGCGGAGGTAGCTATAGCAGCATTGACAGGTTCCAATTTGTCGGCATATTGATATCAATGTACAAAAATCATCCTATAACTTAAAAACCTTATACTTGAAGTTGCGCTAATCAAAGTATTGTATAATATAGGCGTGTAACGGTTTGTGTATTCGTACCAAACCATCACGGTACAGGGGTCATGCGCACAAAGACGCACGCAGAATACACGGTATGTAGATTGATGCACATAATGTGGAACCAAAGTTCACAGGCGAGAGTTCTGCCTAGAACCTTTTAAGGCTAGTTCAGACTAAAGATGCGCAACGAGACAAAACCGTTTTAGAAAACTGCAGGGAAAAGGTTTCAGCGGTCTGGGCCGTCTCAGCTCAACTCAGACGATCTGATGGTGATACTGCAACTCAGCTGGTCAAGTCTCCAGAGGCTGGTTTTAGAACGTAAGGGATGTCACTTGTTTCAACAGCCAATAGATAGTGATGTCAGCTTGTAAAGGCAGCTACAAAAATTGGAAATAAAATGACCCATAATCCATTTTATTTCTATGTTACAAACTGTCAACTGGTAGAAATAGCACAGTTTCAAACGGAGGCTCAACGTGTTTTTTGACCAGGCAGACACATCGCAGACAAACGTTCAAAGTCGTGCCCGATAATGAGGGTCGGGATCGACAAACGTGTGTATTTACCTCTTGTAGTGTGACATAATCAAAGATCAACGATCTAACTTCTGGAACACTTCACGACCACGACGCAGAAAGTCTAGCATGTCAGAATTTTTTGTCTTTTTCCACCTAGTGTGACATGACCTGTTCCTTGACATTGACCAATAGGAAGAGAGAGCGCTCTCCGCCTCTCTGGTGCTTTTTTCACAGCAGGGATCGGCCCACTTTCCAGCATTGCGCACAAGTGGGCTTGCCACTAGCAAGCAAAGAAAACAGGTTCCACCCTCCTACAACCGCGATGGCTGCACCTGATTGGACGGACGCTTCAACTGGGGCTTCCGGATTTCGAAACAGACCATAATGACGGCTTGTTTGGAAAACAATCTCTTATTTTACAAAAATAGTTAAACAAAACATATTTCTGAAAACATTTTAAGCGAAAAATAAGCTATGCAGCTGCTGAATATGTATACCGTATATTTCAGATCGACAGCGGTCAGTTTAAAAGATTTTTGTGAGATTTTCAGAGGCTGCTGCTCCACCGAAGCGTCGACCTATGAACTCGTGCATGATCTTCACGACAGTGATCTTCACAACATACTTGTAGTGTTGCCACTCTTTCGTCCAAGAATTGGAGCAAGAATTTTTGGCAATATGTCTATTTAGTCTGACATAGTGACTGTCGTGAAAGACAAAAAAAATTGTCTAGTCTGATCCTGGCATTAGTTGCATTTTCTAATGGGCACTTACTGATACAGATTTATTTTACACCTGATAATTGCTCACTATCCAACTCTATCCAGCCTGCTGTGCTGTGCATATGTGTGTTTGTCTTTGTGAATGTCCTGCAGAAACACAGTTGTTTTGTTGCTAATGGAGGGGAACATTACCTCGGGACAATAAATTTGACAGTACAGTAGCATCATTGCAGACAGAGATGTAGTGAATGCAGTATGTATGCTCTGGGCTGAGTGATGACACTCTTTCTCTTTCCTGCTAGAGGGTCACTTTGTGTGTGTGTGTATGTGTGTGTGTGTGTGTGTGTGTGTGTGTGTGTGTGTGTGTGTGTGTGTGTGTGTGTGTGTGTGTGTGTGTGTGTGTGTGCCTGATATACAGTAGTTTATGCTCCACTGGTACTTTTTTTTACCTCAGTGTAATTCAATCCAAACAAGCCTATTTGCAGGACTTACCACATAAAGGGAAAAGAGAGCTAGGAAAGGAGCTGTTTACATTCAGGAAAGAGACAGATAAATAAGAGAAAGAGAGAGAGGAGCTGATGTACAGTATCCTCTGGACTCAAGCTTCTGCTACAATGCATTTTCTCAAACTTCAGCATATTTCTGCTTATGTCAGCAGCTTTGTGTGAAGGTTCAAATAGCATAATTCTTTGAACCAATTCAACCTGCTGGTATTACACCTTGTCTCTCTTGATGCCTCTCACCCCTATTTTCCACCGGGTGTGTCTGCGCTTCATCTTGGAGGTGGAAAAACATTTTACTACATCATCCAGGATCCAAGGACAGTGCCAGAAAAGAGAAGGCATGGAGTTTAATTGCAGGAGTGCCTGGACTGGAAAGTAGATACTAGCCTAATAAGCACGTGATTGTTCTTGCAGGTACTTGTAGAGACAATAAAATCTGCAAGTTGGGTGTGGTATGGCACGTGGCGGAGGACGGAACAAAACCGCGGCGCAGCCGGAGCGCAATGCAGACGCGCCTGGTCAGTGTTACAGTACATTCCTATGGCTGTACGTGTGTGTGTGCGTGTGTGTGTGTGTGTGTTTACACTGCAGGCTGCTAACAGCAATGATGTTGCTAATGTCGTATCAAGCTTAAAATATAAAGTAAACATTCCAGCCCCATACTAGGTTTTGACTTAGTCTTGTTCTTTTTCAGCGTGCCAAGTTAGCCGTATCCCCCTGTTTATACTGTAGTCTTTATGCTAACCTAGGCTAACCACGTCCAGTTTACAGCTCCAGCACCTAAATTCCTCTAAAAACACAAATTGTCTGTTTTCACATTTTTGGAATAAACTATCAAGATACAATGTGGTAATTAGTGAGCTTTAAAGGGGTTTGTATGGATATTCTTTCACTTTCAACAGAGCTAAGCTAGTTGTCCCCTTGCTTCAAGTTAAGCTTAGGCTTATTGACTCCAGGTCCATACTTGACTTATGAGACATGAGAGTGAATATCAATCCTCTCATCTCACTCTTGGAAAGATAGTGAATAAGCATATTTCCGAAAATGGTGAACTATTGCATTAATTTGGAATAGTACTATGAGCCAAATGGCTATCCAAGACTTCATTAGCCAGAAATCGCATCAAGTGATGTGACATGTAGATAGTTCAGCCTTCCAGATTTAGATCACCGATGATTATTTGCTTTTACATGTTGCATATACGATTTGATTTGTCATGTCCTGTGGGTAAAGTAGATTTCCAACCAGTAGCCATGCTTTCTTTTACAACTCAACATTTCATGATGTTGGCTGATAGAACGAGTGATTTCATACATACTGTAAAAGTCTGGCCTGCAGCAGGTTAACTGTATATGACATGTAATGAAGGGGCCACTTTATTATGAGCAAGTGGGTCAGGAAGGTGGTGGAGCATTGGAATATTTGGCAGGAAAGTCATTAAGTGTTGACCTGAGGGCCTGGTGGATTATGGGATGCTACAGTACAGCGAAATCAGAGAGAGAGAGACACACACACACACACACACACACACACACACACACACACACTTGGACCCAGATGAACAAATGGAAGCACACATACATGCATAATAAGACGGCCGGGGATGTCAGCAAGGGTCTCTGCCACAGTTTGACTGAAGCTGGCAGCCTGGGTGGGTGTTTTTCAAGTACAGGCTGAGTGTCTAAATGTGTCTTAGCGTGCATGAGCTTGTATAATGTGAGGCGGTGTATGTGATCAGAGGTCCTGTGTTAAGGACAGGCCTGCTAACTAGGCCAACAGCTGCTTCCCTGGCAATTCATGTCCTGTCAGATTTGAAGCCCTTTTTTGCCATTATTTCAACACAGGAACATTTTGCATATTAATGGTGCTTATATTCTACTCCTCTGACCATCACACATACATACACACCACACTTACACGCATAAACACACACACTTATTTAAAACCCCTTTGTAGAAGCACACACATAAACTAGAGACCATCTTGTAATAGATCACACCAGCTGTGACGCTAAATTGGGCCAGAGGTGTAAAGTAGGGGGCGCCCTTGCTCGGACCACAGCCATCTTCAAAATTGGCCTTACTACTCATCTGTAAGGTTTCATGACTGCTAGTGTTGGTTATTGTTTAGATTTTAACGATTATTATTCTGATTCTCCTTATCAATTATGGTTCTTAACGATTCTTGACTCCGATTCTTTGAGGGGAGGGGTGAAAGTGTTCATATTATTACGGAGCCCCTAAGGGGACATGAGCAAAAAAAAAAATCTAAAGTTTAGTTTAATGTGCTCACACGAAACCTTCATGTGCAGAATTTTTTTTAAGTTTAGTTTCATGTGGGCACATTAACTTTTTAAGTGAGCATGCAAAACTTTTGTGTGGGCACATGAAAGCCGTATATTGATGTAGCCTGGGATATATTGATGTAGCCTGGGTCATACTGGAGACAGTGACAGCTAGAGAAATGACTACAGTACAGGAGTTAGTTGCACTATATTCGATACAACATTTAAAATGGATTTTAAAGTCATCAAGAGCAAGGGATACAGCGATTTGGATCGGACAATTACTTTCATTTATGAGCAGTTACAAACATCTGGTGGATGTACACAAAATGCAAGGAGAATGGATTAAGCATCAGGAAAGAGGATGTTCGATTAATTCTACGAGAACTCCAAGGGGTGTTGAACGGGACATTCAAACGCTTAACATGAAAAAGCTTAACTTGGTTTAATGTACCTAAACAATGATCAATGATTACCAAATCCCTCTCTCATATTGCTCCTCATACCACTGAAAACTGTCAAAAAATCAAACCAAAAGTCCAATTATTATGGACGTTATCTGACATTAAGTGTTTTTGCTTCATTAGAGCCTATTGTAAGGAAAAAGCTTAACGTGGTTTAATGTACCTAAACAACGATCAATGACCCCCATATTTCTCTCTCATATTGCTCCTCGTAACCACTGAAAACTGTCAAAAACTCTAACCCAAAGTCCAATTATTATGGACGTTATCTGACATTAAGCGTTTCTGCTTCACATTTTCAGCGGCTGTGGGTTGACTCTCCACGGTTCTCATGGGCTTTATAAGTTTCAGAAAATACTTTGCTGAAGGGCCTAATTATATTTGGCACTTAGACTCTTATGACAAATTGAAGCCTTTTGGCATCTATATAAACTCATCTTTAGCCGCCACCCTTTCTGACCGGATTTCTTTGCTGCAGTGCTGCTGACTGGCACTGTTCATAACAGCGCAAAATGGGTTTCAAAGCTAAAGTTTAGTTTCATGCGCTCACACCGAACTTTCATGTGCGCACATGAAAAGGTTTTGCGTGTCCCATGTAGCTATATAATCTCTAGTGTAGTAGTAATATGGGAAGGCGCCTGGGTTCTTTGTTTTCTTACTTTAGATGGCGCTATTACCTGTACTAACTAATGCTTGTTAGCAATCTATGTTTCTCAATAATATTAAAATAACTGGCGGTGCCTCCAATATGAATTAGGTAAGTTTTGTGTTACCCTTGATTACTCTTTTAAATTGTAAGTCAGAAAGAAACCTCTTGTACCAAAATCTAAGACCCAACAAGTATACTTTAAATACAATAACCTAGATAAGGGAATTTATTTAGTTAAAGTACAAAAATAATATGCAAACACATTTATGGTGTATTAGGAAAATAAACACAAGTGAGGCAAATATAAATAAACAAAATACTCCCTTTTTATATGACACACAAAATAATGTTGCCTCAATATAGCTTTCAGAGTACGTTATAAATTGTTACCTCTGCTTAGGTTTCAATAAAATAAATGCATAAAACCTTTTGACATGTAAACCTCTAAATAATTATCTATGGGCCCACACTCACACATTCATACTCAGCAATCAAAATACAAACAAAAGAAAACCCTTTTGCAGGCCTGATTCGAAACTTGGGAGCATGGAGGCCTAAAACGGTGATGGTCGTTTCACTTGTTTACACAAGCAATAAAATAAAATGCACATGCAATATAATCAGTACTCACGCAGACTGATCTCATTAAGTGGCGTATGTATGACACGCCAATCCGTATGCCATTTTGGCGTGTTATCAAGACGCATAATTGCTTTTTAGCGTGTTTATCAACGCCGTTTGGCCTCCATTGACCTACATTACGTGTGAATTATCGGCGTAGCGAGTATAGTATGAAAGACAAAAGGGACGTTGGTTGTGGTGGTGCATGGGTAAAACACAGGACTTTCACCCAGGAGTAAATGTTCTTTTCCTAAACCCAACCGTTTTCCTACGCGTGTGACGTTGGTCACCGTCGTGTTTTTGTGTTACTAAAGCCTTTCCCAATGTTCTTTTCCTAAACCCAACCTTTTTTTTTAAACACGTGTGTGACGTTGTTCTCGCGATAGCACGGCACGTTCTCGCGATAACACGCCACGTGGTGACGCCATGTGGTGTGTATGTTTACATCCGCTGTATACAGCGTAGACATACACGTGGATAACTCAAAATGCGTACAGATAACACGTCATTTGGCGTTTAGGAAAGTGGCGTGAATGTTTACGCAAAGCCATGTTGACTCACAAATCCTGGTGATAGTCAAGGGGACATATGAAAAGGTGAACTTGGCAATGGCAGCAGGCAGAGCACCGTAGAAACCACAGCAGGAAGATCACCGGAACAGAAAACAGCAGCGACAGTCTAGATCACACCAGCAGGATGGAAAACCACTCTCTGTGTGGTCCAAAGGAGCTTCCCCGATCCTCTCTCTTTTACAGTCACAAACGTCTGTCTCTAGAATCAAATAAATTAACTGAGCAAGCAGGTCCATACACTATTTCACGGCGAATTAGCGGTAGCTTTTCTCAACCAATTATTTCACATGCAAAGCTAACAGTACGAAAGCAATGCTAATAGCAATTGTGCTAATGCTAACGGGTATTCACAGTTAGTAACACAGTAGGTGATTTCATACTACAACACTTAACTACAGCATATAAAATCACACACACATGTATATTTACCTCTTGTAGATTACAATACTCCAAAACACAGCATAACTGGTCGTCAGCCTCAGTAATGGATAACACTGTCCTTTTACAACCTACTAAACCTCACGAAGTTCGTTCACTTAGCGACTCTCTCTCTGACTGTATCTCTCAAAAAGGGAATCTCTGCATGTGACAACTAGGCCCCACCCCTCTACCTGGGATTGTAATTACATTGTCTGATAGGTCATAACCCTCCAATAAAAGTAAAGAAAGACGATGATTGACATATTAGGCTACTATCAAGTTAAGCTGTGTGGCTGATTACACGTGGTGAATCATGTACACTTCACTCAAATGGCATGAACTTCAAACTTTTACCTTTTAAAACTGTGAATATAACTTACATTTTAAACGTTTTATTAATGTTAACCATTTTAACATATATATGGAATTAACTTAATTTTTCTTCACCATATTTATATATTTATACTGCATTTAAATAATTTCAATGACTGTTTTAACTACTTAACTCTCAATATCTAAATGAAATTTAGCCAGGGCTACACGTGTGCACATGAAAGTTTCACGTGAACACATGAAAGTTTGGTGTGAGCACATGAAACTAACTTTTTTTTGTCCCCTTAGGGCTATATTATGCAAATTTTCAAGTTAATAATTGTATTTAGGCGTTGTACCAGAATAGGTTTACATTATTTAATTTTCAAAAAAACACCATATCATTGCTGCAGCTCCTCTTTTCACCCTATGTGTTGAGCTCTCTGTTTTAGCTACAGAGTGAGGCATTGCACTTCTGTTCAATCTTTGTTGGGAGTTGCACATGCGCATTACCTAGGTAAGGACAACTAGCTTATCAGAAGGAGAGTATGAGGGCGTGCCACGCTAGCAGCTAGTCGAGCATTATAACGTGTGTTACAAAGTGACACACACTCGTCACAGAAGTAAAGGCTGGACTACAATAGAGCTGTTTGGAGCAGTTTGTGAACAGTGTTTTCTGTTGGAGATGGTAAGTCCCTTTGGGGGGGACTTTGGGCTTTTTCACTTTGTAAACCTACAACATGCACAAAAAAGATATATATATATATATATATATATATATATATATATATATATATATATATATATATATATATATATATATATATATATATAACACAATAAAGGGGAGGGAAAAAGCCAAAAAGCATAATATGAGCACTTTAAAAACGTTTACACTGTTCATATTCATTCGTATTCATATTCACAATTTACTTCATTCAGTTTATCGCACCTGTAAATTCATTTGATACAGTTTAATTTGGTTCCTGTTATTGAATAATATAATTCAACAATCTGTTCATTGTTTTTTCATTCAATGTACTGTAACTGTAACCCCGCTGAAATTACACTGGTTCCAACATACGTCGGGCCATATATAATCAACAACAACATTTCATTCAAATAATTTTCCATACGTTGTTTCACAAGCGGTGTTACTACGTCTGCTCTTCTCTCTGAGACTTCGCTAGAGTCTGCCATGTCTCTCAGCACGCTGCAGGCAGGCTTTTTAACTTCATACATGAAATTACGGTCAATATAGACAACATATGAGTTAAAACGCAAACGAACATTCATTGCATCTTGGAGAAAACAAACCACTGGGTTGAGAATGATGTGTGTGTAGCGAGTCTATGCAAGCAGAGACGTTTTAGAACCAAAATGCCCCAACTCAGAGTAATTTCCTGTCTCTGTGTCACGTAGGTTGCTCCACTGCCTCTTTAGGAGACTAGTGGCAGGTCCTGAGTGTATTGATTCCAATGGGAGAAGTGAACGTTAACAAAGATTATGAGCGATTCTTTCGCCCAGTAGTCACAAAAGCCATTTTACACAAGCCACATATCTCCCAAACATTCTGACCCTAAAATGGCATGTTTCAAACGGACAAAGAGAAAAATAGTTTGTGACCTGTTTTTGTCTCAAAACCAAACTCTCGTGAGATCTGGCAACACAGACAACACAGCAACGTCAACTAACGTTCCTGAACACCGCAACAACAACAAATGTCATATTGCTAAATATGTCTTTTAGCTGTATACATATCTAATGTTAGCAAAAGAAAACCTAAATAAATTATGCAAATATAACTTTTCATCCATTCACACGACGTTCACTACACTTTCAAATGAGCCACGCCCCTTTTAGAAAACAGAAGTGTGTACCTCCTTGGGTACCTCCCAAACCTGTGGGCGCAGAAGTGTAATAGGAACCAGAAAGCTGAATTTTTTTCTGTTCTAATTCGGAACTGTGTTTCAGTTCCGAATCCTAGTGACTACACGGTTGTGATGCTATCATCATGACAGACATATAAACACCTGGCAAAGTACTCAAAACCTGTAGTAGTTCCTGCTACAGTAGGTGTCTCCAGGACCACATTTTGCCATGACACACACACACACACGTGAAAACAATACCAGCAGCTGATAAAAAAACAAGTGTCCAGGTGTTGGCTCCAAGCCTGCTTTAGGTGTTATGTATTCAAATAGATGCAGCATATTCATCTTCTGTGTGTGTGTGTGTGTGTGTGTGTGTGTGTGTGTGTGTGTGTGTGTTTGTTTGTGTGTGTGTGTAGCAGCGTGGGTGGTTATGATTGTGCACCACATAAATAGACTTTGTTTAAATTCAGAAAACCCGCCGCTCTGTCCCTCAACCACCTATTGTGTGTGTGTGTGTGTGTGTGTGTGTGTGTCTGCCCTTTGATGGTGGACAGAAGGGCAGTTCTCTCGTTCAGTTCAAAGAGATCCTCAGTTTCTGTTATCTCTATTCCGTCTTTCCTCAACAGAACACACACACTTCTCTTCCTCAATCCCTTCCTTCCTCTGTCCATCACTCTCTCTGACACACAATGAGGTGCAGTGAAGCGAAGCAGAGCACACAGCTGTGAACCAACCCAGAAGAGATGTGTGTGTGTGTGTCTCTGACAGCCTGGACCACTGGGAGACAACCAGAGGCATAAGCAGGTCAACATGAGAACGAGGGCAGACTGAATGTTTGAAACAGAGAGAAAGAGAGGTGGAGTAACACAGGTTGATCAAAGAACTGTCAGTGTTTCCTCTGTAATTAGAATATTAATCCACCCCCCCTCCACACACACACACACACACACACACACACACACACACACACACGCACACACGCACACACACACACACACACACACACACACACACACACACACACACACACGCAAGCATGCATGCATGCACACACACACTCACACACACAGACTGGTTAAGCTGTGTTTGAGGGTTGATAAATGACCACAGTCAGTGTTCAGCTCCTCTTCCATTCCACAGCTGCTCTGCCACATGCTCACTTGGAGTTGTACAACACGTACAGCAGGCCTCTAGTTTCACTGTGGTAACTGATGGAAACGGTTGTTATGCAGCAGAAGTGTGTGTTCACTTAACAGACTTAAGAAAACAGGACCAAGCATAACAACATAATCAAAAGTGGGAACAATATGGTATGATTTAAAATAATTATACTGCATTTTAAATGCAAGTGAATGACAATTAATTATAATAGTTAATTATAAAGTGAACTATTAATGTATGCTACCTGAGATTTTATAGGAGACTTATTAGAGAGCCAGTGTGGGCAATTAAAAAGAGAATACTAAAAAACAGTCAGTTGTTCAGTGAGAGCAAAAATATCCTTGCAAATAAAATAAAACAATATTCTTTCTCTGATTTTCTGCATCACCAACTGAATGCATGTAAATGTAAATGATCCTGTGTCAAAGAAATATGATGCATACAGTTTGTGCTACTGTAATTTCACAACTTTATTCAGTGGCATTTCTAACGTACAGCTCAACAAGTTTGCATATATAATGTATTCCCTCAGCTGTGAATCTATATCGTTAATAGAGAATATTGTCAGGAAAAGCCAGCAGATCTATCGGTCTCTAATCACTTTTCCCTCCGAAGATAACTTTTACATTTCTGTCACCTAGATCCACAGGATCTGCCCATCCATGACAGGAATCAAAGTGGATTAGCAGAAAGGGAAAACTGTCTGTGTCATACAGTCAGTGAAGCAGTTCAGAGTGAACAAATACACCTTTCACTGTGAGTGTGTAGGCGTGTTTGGAATAACTAGCAGTAAACTGGCTTAAAAGATGAAGCCACCAGCCAGTTGTTGAAAGTCACACTTGCACATGTTTGACAATGAATGCTGGAATTGTTTTGATTATTGATTCTTTATTTTGTTTTCTTCTGCAGCTCTGATATCTGCTGGTTGCTGCACCAACTCCTGTAGGAGTGTAAAGCTTTGGGACAGGTAAGTCACATGCACACATGTTTTACTCTTTTAGCTCTGCTTTGGGCTCCACCTGTGATGAAAATATCTGGCTCTTTAGCAGCTAAATGCTTCATTATGTTCACCAGCTTGTCACTAACTTGTCTATCTGTTTGACGCTGAGCAGGTAATGCACAGTCAGAGTTTTTTTTTGCTGAAAACAGCTGCTTACTGCAGCTGGCAACCAGAGTTTTGAGAGCAGTGCCTGTGGGCTGTAAAACCAAAACAATGAGCTAAAAGACGCTACAATGCTCTGTGTATCTGTATGTGTGTGTGTGTGTGTGTGTGTATGTGTAAAATCCCATCATTAATTGTAAGAAGCTGATTGAGAATATAGGTTTTAAGGGACTAGTGTAATTTATGTTTAGTTGTAGAATGTAAACTCCGCCTCAGTTTGTTAATACCACTGAGGATATAACCCCAGGTTCCTCGGTGGTAGCTTTGACCCTGATTTATGGAAGGTGATGGTGGCTTTCGGTATCAGAAAAGGCAAATTGTTTGTGTGTGTGTACTGCATAGGGTAAGGGTTGGAGTTAGGCATTTAGTTGTGATGGCTAGGTTAGAATCAGGGGCTAGGGAATGCATTACATCAATGAGGGTCCTCACAAGTATAGAAGTACAGGAGTGTGTGTGTGTGTGTGTGTGTGTGTGTGTGTGTGTCTGTATGTGTGTGTAAGAAGGTCATTCTGGTGTGACCCCTGCCTAAATGCATTGGCCGAAAGGGGAGTGATTGTGCTGGGTTAATATTTAATGATGGAGCAGTTCTTAATGGGTGAATAAATCTGAATCCATCTTCACTGGAGAGGACAGATCCCTGTATTCTGCTGAGCACAGGCTCCACACGCACACACACGCACGCACGCACGCACGCACACACACACACACACACACACACACACGGTATATTCTGCAAATAATAAACTATCCATCCACCTGCAGTAATTGGACGGTTTCTTTCTTGTCTTTCAGCTTTGATACCTCCTGACCATGATATGCCTCTTGATCAGATGCTGCTGTGACAACACACAACCCAGAGAGAGGTTATTAGCAGAATGGATGGATGTTTGGATGGATGAAAGAACGAGTGGATCGAGATATAACTGGATGGAGAAATGATCATGGATTTCAAAATCAAGCAGTGAGGGCGAGGGAGGAGATGAGTGAAACAAGGCGACAAAACACTGGAAACACTTAGACACTCTCTCTGCCCTGTCTGCTGCTGCTGCTATGCATTTCCCGTGGACTACCAGAAAAGACTGAATGTCATTGTTTGGATGGTCAGAGGCCAATCATTGTATTGCCAAAATGAAGAGAGAAAAATAAGACAGCTGAGAATCTTTGTGTTGCCAACAAAATAGTCCTACCTCTTTGGAAAGACATAGACTGTCTGGAAGAAAGAACCTTTACATGGAAGAGTAACACTGGAGGTTACAGCCCCATTTTCCTCACAACCTCTTCACAATCACAATGCCAGTGATTATTTTAAAATTTATAATACCCAATATGTGATGATGGTAACTACTTTTACAAAGTCATTGTGGACCTGGAATTAAAGCACAAAAGAAGTTACTGATTCATTAAGAGGACTAAAAGAGGAGTTTTGAGTTATTTTAAAAGATAATTCTGTTTTAATACAACTCTGGTCATATTCCGTAGCCTCATTTTTAGTAACATTGTACTCACCAAAGTAATTGCTGAGATCTGGGAACACGGCAACATCGCTACAACAGTCCAACAGGGCAAGAAACATAAGATGTCAGACAATCAGACAAGTCATAAACAAGCTAGTTTAGCTAGATTATCTAAAAAAGTGAGTGCACCACAAATGTTGATAGTAATCCCCCACTGCACATGAAAACTATGTTCACCATTACACACAACTAATGTTTTCAGCTCTCAGTACATTTGCAGATTCACTTATTCACAAGTTTCACTTATATGTTCCTTTTCTTCTTTTTTCATTTGCAACAATTAGCCGATTAGTTATTTATTATTAGTAATTTAATTATTAGAATGCCAAAGTTCTTTGGTCTCACCTTCTTAAATGTGAATATGTTCTGGTTTCTTCTAGGATCTTTGGACTTTGAACTGTCAGACAACACTAGACATTTAAGAAGAGCATGTCCTTGGGCTTTGGGAAATTGTGATTTGATTTGTGATTGTGAGGATTGTTCACCATTCTACAGACAAAACGATTCATTGAGAAAATAATCAACGGACAATTTATAGTGAAAATAATTGTTGCAACCCTACTCTCGTTTAACAAATATCAGCCTCATTGCAGTTTACCGATCACTCTCACAGCCGTATCAGAGCTGTCAGAGATGGCAGATTCTGACTGCCTTTGACTCGCGTTCTCACTTTCAAATTCAAAATGTTGCTAGGCTTATAAAGTGAAACATTTCAGGCTGTTCTCATGAACCATTTGTACATATAGTTAGAAAAGTAATGCACTGTAATTTGTATGTATTCCACATAGTTATTACTGTATGCACCATATTGACTGCTGCTATAAGACCGCAAAGATCTGCGTAGGGAGAGGGCTGGGTTGCATAAATGCATCCAACAACACAGCCTTTCAAGTAGGGAAGCGGAGTTTGTGTCCTGGAAGAAGTTAAGGGGTACCACACAAGACTTAACTGTAACAGCTGCTAAACTTTACTGTTGTGACCGGTCGTCACGTGACCAGCCGTGACCACCAGTCATATATGATATCATACGAATTGTTGTGCATAAGTTTTCTTACAATTTTATACAAACCCCTTCATGAGACTGAACATTTTCCTACATGCTATCTGTGACGGAAATTAGCAAAGCTTTCTTGGGGGTGCTATTGTTAAAAATTAGCCTACACAACATTATGGTCAAATTTGGCACCTCTTGTTAGCAGATCATGGATAAAAAAGAAACAGCAAACCTGACTAAGCACACATGTTTTTTTCCCTAATCAGACGTTTTAGCCATGTCACAGCGTTCCCAGATCCCAGCAATTAACTTGATTAGAGCTAAAACAATTAGTCGGTTAAGGGATTAGTCAATTAACAGAAAAATAGCTAACTATTTAGATAATCATTTAATTGGTTTGGTCATTTTTCAAGCAAATATGGTGAAAAATGCTACACATTCTCAGGTTTCAGCTTCACAAAGGACAGGGTTATAAAAGTAAACTTAATGTGTTTGGTTTTTCACTTTTTGTCAGAAAAGGCGATGGTATTTTTTTCTTTTCACATTTTTTTGAGATTTCAAATATCAAATGATTATTGGTTAGATAATCACAAGATAGATAAATAATGGGCAGAATAAACCATAATGAAAATAATAGTTAGTTGCAGCCTTAAACTTGATGAGTGCAATGTTATTATTACTGATAGAAATTATGGTGAAAACTACGACACTATAAGCCATGTTGTAATAAAGACCAATTATACTTTAAAGACCTCCATCAAACACTTGTTTTCTTTGAGCATACTGTATAGTCTGTTTGGAATTACAACACAGCAGTTACCAGCACAGCTAGCATTTACTTCCATTTGATTAAAATAAGCTAACAGAGAAGCAAATGTTCCAGTTGTCATATTTGGAAGTTTGCATAGCTTCTGTGTGAAATTGTTGTTCCTGTGTAGTTATGAGGCATATACCCAGGGTGCTGTAACTTTAAGGGTCACAAAGAGAACATAGAGAGAATGTGTGGGAGGAATTTAAATATGTTGTTGTTTATGGGAGAAGGAAAGGTTTGGTTATTTTCTGCACCTCGTTCAGCTTTTGTGTCAAGGTCCGTTCCTATACCAACAGTGTTAGAGTATTCTAAACCTTGTGTCAGCATTCAGTCATGTATATGGGGCTGTGTGTGTTTGCTTTTCATTTTCCACACTCCCAGGTATTTAGACACGGAAAACATGCCTTGTGCAACATTTTATCACAGCATGTTAAGGAGATATGCAGGTGTAGGTGCCAGAAGACACAAATAGATCAGGAACAGTGGATACCCAGCAACACTATTTTTAGTTCTCTAGATTTGAATGCTTCAAAGCCTAAAATGAAAACTCCATAAATCAAAGTATTTTCATTTACTTATTTTTATTTTCATGTGATTACTACTGAGCTAGCTCTCGGTCGTTGCAAGTCTTTTTTTTTCACATATCATATATGATACAAAGTGCTTCTACTTCAATAAAGGCATCTGTCCGTGTGTAAATTTACACACACCAGAATTCAGAGAGCATAAGAACCACACAGTAATCAGTAATCACAGTAGTCAATATTTGTTGTTTTGTTAATTCAAAGAATTTATTTGAATAAGCTAGCATTACAGTTAAGTAAATTTACTAGCTACCGTTGACATTAGCTGCTGGCTTAAGCCTGATTCATGCATCTGCGTTGAATCTACGCTGTATGTACGGACACATCCGTACCAAGGATATGGACCCTATGCCGTAGCCTGACGTGCATCTTCCCAGAAATGTGATTGGTCAACTTAGCCGTAGTTTGGTAGCATTTCCTCCTACTGATTTTCGTGTACTCCTTCGTGAACAACATAAAATTGAGGGTTAACTTTTCCTGCTACAGATTTCCTGGCTGTGGTCAGAAAGCAAAAGGGAGACAATTTGTTTTTTTCCGTCTCAAATGCTTGTCACTCCGAAGCCAATCCCCGTCCATGTCTTTCTCACACATGCGCGCACACACACACACACATACACACACCGGCTCTGCTATTCTCCTAAAAAGATACGCTAGATTGACGTAGACACACCAGCAATCATCCTTTAAACTTTTACTTGCTACAGAACATTGATGACATTGACAACACCTTAAGATATACAATAAAATCAAGCCTCTTGTATTTTGAAAATTAAAGTCTTTAGTATCACAATTTCAATACTAGAACTGCAAGCAGTTATGACGGGGTCCAAGCCTCCCCGGCGTCAGTCAACGACCCGGGGAGCATACACAAAGCGTAATGGTGGGGAGGCAAACGTCAGGAAATATCGAGAGGTGTGAGCCGCGAGGTCTGCGGTACATTGCCATTGCAAATATCCCATTAACATTGATTGAGTAAAAGGGCCAAAACTGTTCTACGTTGACTATGGCGCCCCCTAATGGCTGATCTTTGCCAAATTTGGTACAGAGTCTCAGAGCGGCATGCCGAACAAGCATCACAAGTTTCATGTTGATAGCAATTACTATGACAGAGATATTGCAATCGTAAATGTCCCATTTGCATGCATTGAGTTATCAACCAAAACACATAAACATTGATTATAGCGCCATCTAATCAAGTTATCTGCAATATCTCAAGTTTTGTGCTGATAGCCTTTAATTTGGCCGAGATATGATAAAGTTCATGTTTTGGTAGCCATCTAGGAAAATTAGTTTGGTTGTAAATTGCGCATACTTTAAAGTAGCACAATTCTTTTGATAACTCTTGGTCAAGTCCATCTGGAGATGCTATGGACCAAGTTTCGTGCAGGTCGGTCTCACAACCTAGGAGGAGTTCAAAAAAGTTGGTTGTGCACATTGTGTAATATTGAGAAAAAACTACTTAGCAGAAATGGGCGTGGCCTATATCGTCAAATTCAGATCAATTCAAGGAACACGTGGATTTAAGGTTTTCTAATGTGCGATGAGTAATGTGGGCGTTATAGGCAAAAACACGTTTGACGTCATTATAGCGCCACCTAGTGGTCCACATGTGTAATTTTTGGTATGTCAGGTCAATGACCCATTGTACATCTACCCTGTAAATTTAAAGTTATTAATTTTAGTGTAAGTGGTGAATCCAAACGTGGGTCCCATAGGTCACGCCCACTTTGACCAATCAGTACCCCACTGTAGGGGTGACCTCAGGAGTGGCACTAGATGGTACCCTCCAAACTTTGTAAAAATTGGATGAGCCGTTCATGATATATAAACTTTTTGTACTTGTAGTGCCCCCTAGTGGCTAATTTTCGTAAAATGTGTGAGGGACCTCCAGAGGGTCATGCAAACAAGATATCTAAAGTTTCGCGTTAATAGCATTTATTTTGGCCGAGATATGCGAAAGTTGGTGTTTTCATAGTTAGCTACACAAATTTGTTCGTGCATAATATGCACAACTTTTATCTTATAAAAATTCTTTTGATAACTTTTTGTCAGGTCGGTCTGCAGATTCTACCTGCCAAGTTTCGTGCAGATCGGTCGCACGGTCTAGGAGGAGTTCAGCAAAGTAGGTTTTCGATAAATCGTGATTTTTCATGCATAAAAGTCTAGGCGGAAATGTGTGTGGCCTATATCAGGAGATTTACCTGGATCCAGGGAACATGAGGATATATGGTTTTTGAATGTGTGATGTACGGTTTAGGAGTTATAGGGCCAAACATGTTTTCTCTTCTTTAGCGCCACCTAGTGGTGGAAGTTGGTCAATTGTTGCGCCTGAGGTCCTTGCAAGGTTCTGGACCAGTCCTGAAAATCGCATCCCCCCCCCCACCATGTACGGTTTAGGCTGTAGCATGAGTTTTACGGAGAAGAATAATAATCTTTGCATATAAACAATAGGGTTCCACAGCCCTGCTGTGCTTACAGCCTCAGGCTTGGACCCCTAATAAAGATATTAACCACTCAGCCCTAGCTTGAGTTAACCCATAGTTGTGCTCATAGGTCTTGTGCTATTAGGTTTCTAAGTAGTAGGAGTAAGCTATATTTAATGTGTGTGGGTTAGTGGAGTTTTCTTGGATTTAATGAATAAATGCTCCCACATACACACCCCTTTTAAACTTTTATGCTTTGCTTTCACAGAGGAAAACAGATTTCACTGAAAGCACAGATGCACCAAATCCAAGGTTAAGGATTTGATAAGAAATGGCTTACTGACTTAGCAAAACAGAACTTGCAGTTTGTGTCGGAAATGTTTAAAATCATCCATTAGAGATCCGACTTGGCCTGTATGTTTTGTGACAGGAAGCTTGGTTTCAGCAGGATTAGCATTCCAGGATGTCTGTCCTCACCAAAATACATGAGGTGATTTATTCCACAACCAGATGAAATTATCAAGATGTGTTGTTCTAATAAAACTGGATGTGTGAAAAATGTGACATTTTACTTGATGAACACACAGTAGCTCACAATAATATACACACACATAGTGACATACACACATATACATTTATCCTGAATCCATACTGTATAACCTCTTCACCCAGACAGATGAAACAAGACAAGAACTATAATATATTATCAAAGACGTTATGTTTTTAAAAGTCAAGAGTAGTATATCTGCATAGTTTTATAAATATATAACAATTATTATTTTTGACTTCTTGGTATTATATATCTAATTATTATAACCAGAGATGTATGTATAAGCTAATAAAGTGTCTTTACGTAAAATCAACTCCTTTGCCTAAAGTGTTCATTGTATCAATGTGTTTTTGTTGGATACATCACAGTCTTGCTGTAGGCTGTATAGTAATGTGGAAAATCATCCTTAAGGAATAGTTCAACACTTTGGGAAATATCTTGCTTACTTTCTGAGACTGAAATTAGAAGCTTGATATAAATATGTCTGTGTATGAAATTTGGAGCTCAAGACAAGACATGGTTAGCCTAGCTTAGCATAAATACTAAAGGCAGGGGGAAACACCAAGCCTGGCTCTGTCTTGTTTTCACAAAATAATCTTAACTCAAGGTCCACTTGCTAGCTTTCTCAGAGCTTTCAACTGCATCTCATGGTCTTCATCAACGAGTAGAATCGGCCAAGGTGTCATCATGTGAATCAGAACTTTGGTTAGGCGATAACATTTAGCTGTGTAAAACCTTTACCTTAAACCCCGTGCAAATGAAATACGTTAACAGTGAACGTTTTATGTACTAGGGCTGTCAATCGATAAAAATATTTAATTGCGATTAATCGCACTATTGTCCATAGTTAGTTCGCGATTAATCCCAAATGAATCGCACATTTTTTATCTGTTCTAAATGTACTTTAAAAGGGATATTTTTAAGTTTTTAATGCTCAAGTGGTATTTCAGACTCTACGCACTTTGGTGGTAACTCTGTTCACATCGACAGTACATGCAAATAACTTTAGTCTTGTCCAGAGAACCATCTGGAAGGGATTTGAAACTCAACTTGCCATTCAAAAGACCGTTTTCTTTATCCATTTCTGCTCAAGGAGGTTTCTTTTTTTTTTTTTTTTTTACAATCAAAGAGAACAGTCAAACAATTAGTTGCGTTTAAAGGAATTTGTGTTAACTCGTTCTAATATATACAATCACTTGTTATGTTAATGTAATCTGAGCGGCATGATGTTTTTTTACAAAACATATTTGCTAATACAAATTAGCTGTACATTAACATGAGAGGTTGGTATCTGGATGGAGTCTTTGCTGGTATATATACTTCCATTCTGACAAACGTATAGGGTAGATCCTGTATATTATACTAATAAAAAAAAGAAGAAAAAAAAGACATACAGTATTTTCCCATCAAATGAACTCTTAAAAATCCGTTCTGATGATGGCTCCAGTTTAGCGTGGCAGTTCTTTATCAACAGCTCCGTTAAAACGTGATCAAGCCAACTGCTACCATTTAATATATGCTTGTTTAAGATGGTTGCTCTCACTGCTCTGTGGCAGCACACTTTGCTAATAGTGCACACACTGCTGCTCCATCAATAACATTACTTGATGTGTTTGTGTGGTAAGCAGATCAGGCATTCTTTATTTATTTTATTCAATTATAGCATTAGTGTATATGTATTTGTGTGTGTGTGTGTGTGTGTGTGTGTGTGTGTGTGTGTGTGTGTGTGTGTGTGTGTGTGTGTGCTCTCTGTGTACAGTGAACAGATTGCTAGCTGGCTGCCAGAGGAAATGGTCCCCTATTATTTATTAGCTGCGATGGCAAAGGATCAAACAAATTTGAATATGAGCCACCCACGCAGCTCTCTCTCTCTCTCTCTCTCTCTCTCTTTCATACCATGCATGCACACACTCACATGCACGCACTCACTTTTCCCTCTCACATACACACATAAAGTGTACAGTTCTCGTAGCTTCACTCTGCAATGCAGCAGTATTGGGCCCTCGTCTCTGTCAGTATGCCAGTATACATGTCTGTCCCAGTTCCTCCATGGCTGGCTGTGCTGGTGAGCCACCCTGTCTGCTTGTCTGCCTGTCTCTGTTCTTATGCTTCCACATATTTCATGATTTTCATGACTCCCAAGTGTAAGGAAAGACAGGAGAGAGTGTGGCTCTGTTTAAACTGGGACAGGAAACCTGCAGAACTGCCTTATAGCCAAAATAGTTGGCCTTCCAAAGTTTAAGCTTAAACTTCAAAGTTGGAAGGTGTGAAAAGCTGATGGACAAATCACCTACAACATGTTTTGCTTCTTCACAGGGTAAAGCCTAGGGGTTTATTGTACATTTTCAAAATAAATGAATGAAAACCCCCCATACACACATCACAGCAGTAATTGATGGTTCAGTAGAAAACTTCTTTTAAAGTAAAATCTTTTTTTTCTTCTTTCATGTAAGATCATTTTTTGGCCTTTTGCGTTTATTTGATAGTACAGCTTAAGACTCAGAGAAAAGGGGGGAGAGAGGGCACAACATGCAGCCTAGGGCCATGGGTTGGAATCAAACTCAGCCTTAGTACATGGGGCGTGCGCTCCACCAGTTGAGCTACCGTTAAAGTGACATCTTTTAGAAATAGTTCACTTAAAAAAACAATATAAATTGTACATAGCACTCAGCTCGGTAGAGTTTTTTGTCAAACGCGTTCAGGCAGGGGCGTACTGGCCATCTGTGTGTTCTGGAGAATCTCCGGGACGGCCGGCGGGCCGGCCACCACCCGCCACACATGCAGTCATCACCTGTTTTTTTCCCCCACTAATCTGTTTCACACTCCAGTACTGTAGGTGGCAGCAATGCACCTTTAAGTTGGATGCCAGCTGCACTGGCCGTGGCCGCCAAGTAAGGAGAAGAAGAAGGGGAAGCGGAGGAAGAAACCAACAGCGAAGACGTTAGATAGAAGCATAGAAACAAACAAACAATATGCATAACGCGGCCGCAGGTAAAAAACGGAAAGAAAAGGGTGGGGCTGAGAAGGCGAGAGAAAAAAAATTGTGGAATTTAGATACTGAAGCTGCTAAATGTCGCAAACTAACTGAAATATTTAGCAGCACAGCCAGCAGCAGCACCTCACAGTTAAATATTAGCAGCAGACCCAGCAGTGAAGAAGTGAGCCAGACAGCTATGCAGCAACATGCCACCAGTGATGATGAGGGACAGAAAGATGAGCTGGTTACACAGGCAGATACAGGGCAAGTAAGTATGGAACATGAGAGGAGAAAGAGAGTTACTTGCTAGGGATGATGTTAGGAAGTGATATTCAGCTTGCTACATTTTTAATGATTACAGTAGTTAAAACAGCTACACTTCAACATTTTAGCTGTAAAATGCCATATGCAGTAGATAATATTAAGAAATATGTTGTGCTTTTACTTTTAAAAATGTTGGTAACGTTACAGTTAATGCTTACAAACTTTGAAGATTTTGAATACAGAAGTTACATTTGTAATGGTGTATTTTCATTTAGATGTGGTATTATTATTTGTGCAGTAAGATTAATTACTGCATAAATTAATTAAGATTATTAAGTAATAAATTCATTTTAAGACAGCATGGAATAGATTGTATAATATGCTGTTATAACAGCAAATACCCGTTTTGTATTGGTTCAGCCAAAGGGACTGCAGTGTGTTGAGACCTCCATTTATATGTGAGTATTCAAGTTAATCTAGAATAATATGCTTTTAACACAACATCTAGTCAACATCAGTGCTATTGCTATAATTTGGATGGTATAGTATCATGAGCCACAATTAAAGTCTTGTGACACTCATGCCAGGCGTCAGGCCTGGCATGAGTGTCACATGCCAGGCCTGACGCCTTTGTTGTTGTCGTTGTTGAGTTTCCGCACGCCGATTGCTTTGGGCCGGGCCTAGTCAAAGTCCAGGGCCGTTTTTTAGTCCGTCCCTGCGTTCAGGAGAGCAGAGCACCCAAAAAACTAAAGCATATCAGTGTAAACAGACAACTATTGTGTGTAGACAGCAATAAAGAAACGTCTTAAAAAAAATTCGGAACATTCCTGTGCAGCATTATTCAAGTGTCTTGTATCTATTTGTGGGCTCATGTAAATCTAAACACAATTATTTTTGCTAAACTATTGCTAAACAAAGCATTTCCTATGAAGGAATTTGTTTTCCACGCATGCGCACAGGAATTTTGGAACAAAAAGTTTTTGGATATTTTTGGATATCAGTTTTCACTGATAAGCTTCCATTTTTCGGGCACTCTGCTCTCCTTAATGCCGTTCAACAGAAAAGCATAAAGAACCTATGGAGGTAAGTACTAAATACAATCTATATTGTTTTTGGGCGAACTATTCCTTTAAGATCTGAGGTACAGGATGAAAAGGAAAAAGGTGATTTGGTTGTGTGTTTTTAAAGACTGATTAAAATCTTTCTCCACAACAAGAGATTTTTGATGTCAATGTTTAATATCTATTTAAAGTGCTCATATTATGCTTTTTGTCGTTTTCCCTTTCATTTATTGTGTTATATCTTTTTTGTGCATGTTATAGGTTTACAAAATGAAAAAGCCCAAAGTCCACCCCAAAGGGAAAACACTGTTCACAAACTGCTCCAAACAGCTCTATTGTAGTCCAGCCTTTACTTCCGTGACGAACATGCGTCACTTTGTAACACACGTTATAATGCTCGCCTAGCTGCTAGCATGGCACGCCCTCATACTCTGCTACTGACTGGGTAGTAGTCCTTACCTAGGTAATGCACAGAAGTGAGATGCCTCACTCTGTAGCCAAATCAGAGAGCTCAACACACAGGGTGAAAAGAGGAGCTATAGCAATGTGTAGTACAACAAAAATATGGTGTTTTTTGAAAATTAAACCATGTAAACCTATTCTGATATAACCAGTGTTGGGCAAGTTACTTTTAAAAAGTAATTAGTTACAGTTACTTCTCCCAAAAAGTAACTAAATTAGTTATTCAGTTACAAATTATGAAAGTACATTTTTAAATGCTCAAATTTGACCCCACCTCCACCTAGCCCTCTTTAATGGAACTTAAACTACATCTGCATGTTCAATTATTTATGATAAATCTGATTATAATGAAATGGACACTTAATACAATACATTATTAGCCGAAACAATGTACACAAATCTAAACTATTTTAATGTTGCTGTGGGACAAAGTGAAACTAGCCTCCAATCAAATGCCATGTATGTAGATATTATGTTTATATAGTGGATCGATACAAATAACACAACACCTCAACAGGCCACAACTGGGCAAAATTGAATTATGCTTGTTAAGCACTATACCAAATAGCAAATATATACACTCTTTGTAGTGCAAATAACGTGATGTTTATATATATTTATATATATTATAATAATAATGAAATTAAACACAACTATAATCAGTTGACTTGAAAGAGACTGTTTGTGCTGAGATAGACCAACACATTCTTCGTATGAGATGGCCCACAACAACAATGATAAATGATCACGTTTGCGCATGACTGACGTGTTTAATTTTGATATGGTATTTACCCCCAAAACGGAAGAAAGTGTTAAGTGGAGTCATGCCTGTTTGTTGTACATCAGTTAGGTTTTGGTATGTGAGGCAAAGATGAACCTACTTCACTGTTTCCAGGCTTGCATTTTCCCATGTTAAATTGTGATATCACCAGTTAACATGGGTATATATTTCTCTCATATATTAACCTGTGTTAATATATTAACTTAGACTAAAAGTCCAATATATAGCTAGAAATCCCAAAATCTTTCCATTGTACTGTCTTGTAGTGGTATAGACGACATAGAAGCTAGTCTGTCAACTTTTTTTGTCCATGACATCCAAGGTTCGAATCCCAGCTAGATCTCTAGTGCGTTGTTTCGTTTAATTTTTTTCCGTTCATATAGTATGTGTCGTATTTGTGTGGATAATGCTTAAATGGACATGTATTACACATAAACTGGTGATGTTTTCAGCGATATCCATTATTTTGTCTCACTTGCAAACACTTCATGAAAATGTGAGCCTCTGGCACTCGAGGGGCAGAGTTAGAGCAGAACGCAGGGCAGGGCCTTGTTGAATATTCACTGATTTCATGCAAATATCACCAGTTAACATGATCACCAGCTAAACTGAAGAAGGAGTCTTTCCGGGATATGTTATCCCGGATGACTCCGGAGGCAGTTGCAATGTACCAAAGGGCCCAAAGGGCTGCAGCCTCTGCCGTGAAAGAGGCAAAGCAGCGGGTGTGGGAGAAGTTCGGAGAAGACATGGAGAAGGACTTTCGGTCGGCACCAAGGTGCTTCTGGAAAACCGTTCGCCACCTCAGGAGGGGGAAGCAGGGACCCATCCAAGCTGTGTACAGTAAGGATGGGACACTGTTGACCTCAACTGAGGAGGTAATAGGGCGGTGGAAGGAGCACTTTGAGGAACTCCTAAATCCGACTAATACGCCCTCTATGGTAGAGGCAGAGCTGGAGGATGATGGGGGATTGTCGTCAATTTCCCTGGTGGAAGTTGCTGAGGTAGTTAAACAACTCCACAGTGGCAAAGCCCCAGGGATTGATGAGATCTGTCCAGAAATGCTTAAAGCTCTGGGTGTGGAGGGGTTGTCTTGGTTGACACGCCTCTTCAACATCGCGTGGTGGTCTGGGACGGTGCCTAAGGAGTGGCAGACCGGGGTGGTGGTTCCCCTTTACAAAAAGGGGGACCAGAGGGTGTGTGCCAATTACAGGGGTATCACACTTCTCAGCCTCCCCGGTAAAGTCTACTCCAAGGTGCTGGAAAGGAGGGTTCGGTCGATAGTCGAACCTCAGGTTGAAGAGGAACAATGCGGATTCCGTCCTGGTTGTGGAACAACGAACCAGCTCTTTACTCTCCCAAGGATCCGGGAGGGAGCCTGGGAGTATGCCCAACCAGTCTACATGTGCTTTGTGGATCTGGAGAAGGTGTATGACCGGGTCCCCCGGGAGATACTGTGGGAGGTGCTGCGGGAGTATGGGGTGAGGGGGTCCCTTCTCAGGGCCATCCAATCTCTGTACGACCAAAGCGAGAGCTGTGTCCGGGTTTTCGGCAGTAAGTCGAACTCGTTTCAGGTGAGAGTTGGCCTCCGCCAGGGCTGCGCTTTGTCACCAATCCGGTTTGTAGTATTTACGGACAGGATATCGAGGTGTAGTCGGGGTGGAGAGGTGTTGCAGTTTGGTAGGCTGGGGATCTCATCGCTGCTTTTTGCAGATGATGTGGTCCTGATGGCATCATCGGCCTGTGACCTTCAGCACTCACTGGATCGGTTCACAGCCGAGTGTGAAGCGGCTGGGATGAGGATCAGCACCTCTAAATGGTGATAAAAAGAGGCCATGGTTCTCAGCAGGAAACCGATGGAGTGCCTTCTCCAGGTAGGGAATGAGTCCTTACCCCAATTGAAGGAATTTAAGTACCTTGGGGTCTTGTTCGCAAGTGAGGGGACAATGGAGCGGGAGATTGGTCGGAGAATCGGCGCAGCAGGTGCGGTATTACATTCAATTTATCGCACAGTTGTGACAAAAAGAGAGCTGAGCCAGAAGACAAAGCTCTCAATCTACCGGTCAGTTTTCGTTCCTAACCTCACCTATGGTCATGAAGGCTGGGTCATGACCGAAAGAACAAGATCCAGGGTACAAGCGGACGAAATGGGTTTCCTCAGGATGGTGGCTAGCGTCTCCCTTAGAGATAGGGTGAGAAGCTCAGTCATCCGTGAGGAGCTCGGAGTAGAGCCGCTGCTCCTTCGCGTTGAAAGGAGCCAGTTGAGGTGGTTCGGGCATCTGGTAAGGATGCCCCCTGGGCACCTCCCTAGGGAGCTGGGAGGAGGCCTCAGGGAAGACCCAGGACTAGGTGGAGGGATTATATCTCCAACCTGGCCTGGGAACGCCTCGGGATCCCCCAGTCGAAGCTGGTTAATGTGGCTCGGGAAAGGGAAGTTTGGGGTCCCCTGCTGGAGCTGCTACCGGATAAGCGGACGAAGATGGATGGACCAGCTAAAGTAGGTGATAGAGCGAGGGAGAAGTGAGAGAGTGACGGCGATTAGTTTTCGAGCGAGTACCGACTCTAGAGTCATAGTGAGAGAAACAAAGTGTCCCCTGTTCTTTCTGACCACGGTGGAAAATCTGGAGCAGGAAAAGTTAACCCGCTCATTTTTTGGCAGTAACGGTAACGGCGTTAAGATGGGAAGAGTAATCAATTAGATTACTCGTTACTGAAAAAAAGTAACGCCGTTATTTATAACACTGTTATTCCCATCACTAACTTCTATTTAGAAGAAGACAATTATGAACCTGAAAATGAGCATAATATGAGCACTTTAAAGAAATATTTTTACAATACGCCAGCGACATTAATATTCTAAATAATAAACACAAATCATCTTGGCAGTGGTGTCACTGTTCTATTTCGAAATTATGCAAAAGTATCACAGTTTTTGTCATGGTTTTAGAGCTTGTTTAGTCCCAGATGAGCAATCTTACCTTAAGGCTCATAAATTATACAATTTAGTTTGTTAGGACTTATATTTGTGCTTTGATGTAAGGAAAATAGTCTTTTATAGGGTAACATTTTTTTTGCTGAGCACTGTAGTAGTGACTGTCTTAGCCCACTCATCCAGCATGAAGGTAACAACTGTTCTATGACTATATTATTCCTCAGATGTAGCTTGAAAGGAGTCAAAACCAGGGTCCAGGGTATGCCTTGGAGTCTCCTCCCAGTTGAACAAGCATGAAAAAACCTCCAGTCTTCCAGGGGGCATCCAGATCAGATGCCGCAAACATCTCAAATGGCTCCTTTAGACCAGAAAGAGCTGAAGTTCTGCTTTGCTCCATGCGGATGTCTGAGCTCCTGACCCTGTCTGTTAGGGTGAGCCAGGTCATTCTGTGAAGGAAATTCCTTTTGCCTACTTGTGTCTCAATCTATTGGTCATGGCAATGACCATAGGTTAGAGTTGAAACGTAGATCCAGTCCCATACAGTCCCGCATTACAGCACCCATCCGACATCTAACCCTCAAACAAAATCCCGAGATACCTGAACTCCTCGCAGTAGTGAAAAGGAATATTCCTCTGAGGTAATTGTGCTACAATATACAACATCATACACAATGTGATACCATTTAATACAGCAATGTTTTTCAAGCTTTTGTTCTGCCATGACCCCCTTTGCAAACCAAAAGTTTATGCGTCTCGCATTGCCAGACGTCAGGCTACACAGCACATATACAGTATTCTGGGATAGGCGAAAAGAACGCTGGGTTGTTTGCATTTCTTTAAACCAATCACAATCGTCTGGGTGACGTGAGATAGTCTCGGGAAGGAACTTGTTTTGGTTGAACATTTGCACGCCGCAAAAGAAAATGCCACATAAAATATTAAATGAAGTTAAAGGACAATTCCGGCGCAAAATGAACCTATGGGTACAGAGTCAACCGTTCTCTGGGATATGTTTTCATGCTAATCGAATGTGACCAGTTTTAGGGCAAACCGCTAATTAGCTAATAACACTTGTCATCGGGGCCATGCGAAAGTAAAAAGAAATTACTATTTCTATACCACTAACAAGGCTCCAAATAGCACCACACTTCCACGGTAGCATAATGAGGGTCCCTACATGTAAACCGAAGCATTGAGAACTTTGTAAGTGTACAGACAGTTTATTAAAAAAATAGTTTAGAAAGACTGTACCTTCACGTATACAGGCAGGCGCCATCTTGGGAAAACAGTCACGATCAGTCGAACGACGAACGCTGTGCAACCAGTAACCAGTAACATAGCTCAAGCACGGCATTTTGCAATACAGTAACGTGAGCTATTTAAATTAACTGGATACATGGTTAATAATCATTTGCTCTTACCAGTGACTTACCAAAACTTTCCATGCTTAGCATGTAGCTTGCTATCTCCAAGGTTGTTGTTGTTTCCCATAGCGAAGGTATTTTGAGAACAGCAACACACACAGAGCTGAAGGTGACGGGCAAAACCTGACATTGGATGTCAGGTTTTATCCTGGAAATGTACTTCTGCTGATCGAGACTATGCACAGACTATGTGCCAACTCCAATTCCACCACACCTTCACACACCCCCACAGTTCGAGAACCACTGCATGACAGTGTAGGCAACTTGATGAAACACAACACCATAAACAATATATAATAAACCATCTGCCATCATATTGCCATACAGTGTCACATCCAATTGTGAGAAAAAGAAAAAATGCATGTCAGTATGACACCCTAAAATAGAATACAATATGATATAATACCGTAACACACAATACAATTCCATATTGCCACTGTCAGATAAAAACCTCATAAGGTTTATCCAAAGGTTCTGGATAGAGTTACATACTGTAATGCTACGTGTCCACTGGCTTCCCATTCATTGTCTATGTAAGCAGCTGTGCAATGCATTCTGATAGCGTCGCAGCGAATGCATGCCCTTTCAAAAAGCAGGGCATGCAATAAAGTTAGAGTTCAGGTGTTAAGCTCGACTAGCCGCCTCTGGAAAACTCACGAAAATCTTATAAATTGACCGTTGTCAATCTGAAATGAAGACAGATTCAGCAACTGCATAGCCTATTTCTCACAAAAAATGTTTTCAGAAACACATTTCGGTGAACTATTTTGTATGTTTTAAAATTCGGGAGCAGACAGTCCCACATGAAGAATTTGTCCAACCAGGTGCAGCCATAGCAGTTGTAGGAGGGTGTAGCCTGTTTTCTTTGCTTGTCAGCGGTCAGTGAAGAGAAACTGATAATTGACGCGTCCACCAAACACATTTTATGGCAGAAATCCCTGCCGCCATGAAATGCCACAGTGGGCACGTACCATCAACCTTTGGTTTGTACAGTTAAAGGGGAATGTACTGTAACTGCAATGGCCTTGTTTTAAAAATATAAACCCAATGAAAATGTCATGTTCTGTTGTTTTTGCTTCATTATGATAAAATATGGCATGCCAGCAGCCTGGCTTAAATTGTAATGTACTTTATTCTACAGGCCAAGTTCGAAGTCATAAGTTTGCTTGGCCCTCCTACTGCCAGCCCTGAAGCTGAAGGCCTATTTTGGGTTTTGGCATGTAAATCTAAGGCAGTGGGCAGTTTGATTTCATTTAAAATGCTCTTCTTCTTTCTCTCATTGTTCTGAATGCGCAGTCATAAGTGAGCAATGGGCAGTGAGGCCGATAGTCAAGCTAAATGAAGGCATACATCCTGTGCATATTAGTCCCTTAAATCACTGGCATGCACACACACTCCTTTCTGCCTTATTGACCCTGCTTGTTCTTACATAATTGTCTGCTGAGCCTTCAATAACTGCTGGCTAACATGACCTTGCACGATGGTAACAGAACCTAAACTCTCCTTCCATGCCATGCCATGATCAGTGATTGTCAGTGTTTAAAGTTTCAGTTTCAGTTTCAGTCACTGGGCTCCACTAATCCTGGATTGTGAAAACTCCTTTTCCCAGGAGTCACTGCAGGTGCTGTGCTCCAAGCACTCACAAAATCAAAAAAAAGAAATAATTTATTTTGTGTTTTTTTATATACTTTATTTTTAAGTTTTAGGGTATAGCACTACTAAGAATAAGAAACAGAAGAGAACAGTCAGGTCACTGAGGGTAATAAAGTACAAGGAAGAAAAAATAAAAAATAAAACTCACTATATCATTGTGAGGAAAGAGGAAAGAGACCAACCAAGTTAGCCCCCGCATGACAGCACAAAAGAGATAAAGTTCATATAGAGTCAGTATTAGTCTCAGTCCATCCAGTCCACACAGATAACCAAGAGTATTCTTTAAGGCAAGTATCTGGGGAACATGCCTGGAAGTCCAATGTTAACCCAAGCAGACCAATCACAGAGTAATTAGGGGAAAGGAGCGCACAATACAACATACCCTATCCATTCCACGTACCACATTTAGTCTAATACATAGAGATACTTTTTTTTTTTTTTATAATAAGAATAATACATTATTAAATAAACTAGAGTGAACACACATTTTTTTCCTTTCTTTCTATGCAATATTTCTACTCACATTTAATACCCATTTTAACCAATACTCCTGACATGTATTAATACAAAGTATTAAGTAGAAGATTAAGCTTTTCTATGTCGAACAATTTACAATTGCTATCCACTCTCTTTTTGTTGGTGGTTCCTTTTTCTAGCCACTTCTTAGTTGTAAAAAATAAACAGTTTTGACTGAGAAATGTGCATATCCTTTGTCCGCAGGATCTTCAAAAATACAACTCAATGCCATTTCATTTTGTATGATGGGATGCAAAATAGTGACATCAAATTGCATTATACAATATATTACATGGCATGCTCCTGTCCCTTATCATATCTTCAGAGGGAGCAGTGAGTTATGATGCAGGACAGCTTCTCAGTTTAGGGCTTTGGGGTGTTTTATGTGTGTGTGTGTGTGTGTGTGTGTGTGTGTGTGTGTGTGTGTGTGTGTGTGTGTGTGTGTGTGTGTGTGTGTGTGTGTGTGTGTGCGTGCGGGGGTTGTTGAGTGGGTGTGTGAAAGACAGCAGCTTGTAAGTTTGTATCAGAAATTTACTCTGACAAGCTGAAGTCTCTGCTACCAAAACAGTAAAACTACTGAAGACATTCTCATTTAATATACAGTATTGCCAATTCCTCAGATGATTAAAGGGTACTCAGCTCAAGCCCTGTACTTTTAACGGAGCAGTGTGTAGGATTTAGGGGGCTCAATTGGCTGAAATAGAATGTTAAACATAATATTGCATAATCACCTGAAACTAAGAATCGTTGTGTTTTTTTAAGCTTAGTACACAGGGAGCAGGTCCTCTTCCATGTTGCACCACCATGTTTCTATAGTACAGTAGCCCAAAATGGACAAACCAAATACTGGCTCTAGACAGTGTTTTTACATTACCTGAAAGCCACCGTAGGTTCTACTACACATTTCGAACATAGACTGTAAAAATAATAATAATAATAATAATAATAATAATAATAATAATAATAATAATTACAGTGGCTATACTAAGGGAGGTTGTAGGCTGTGGTGAATAAGTGGTGTTTCAGGAGTTTTTTTTAAATATCCAGGGATGTGGCATTTCGAATATCTGCAGGGAGGGTGTTCCAGAGGGATGGGGCTGCAACACTGAAGGCTCTGTCTCCAATAATGGGCATAGCGTCACCCATTGGTCTGATGTTTTGAAACCTTGAGTTTGCATTTTGGCTGTCGCCATCTTGGTATTTTGGAGCCAGAAGTGACCATATTTGGACAAAATGGCAGAGCTGGGGAGGATGACGCCTCTAAGCCAGTGTTGTGTATGGTTTCATGGTGCTGCGCTAAGCTAAACGCTAAAGAGGGAACGTCACAGATTTTCAACCCTTCTAAAGCGAGTCATCCAGTGGAGGTTTACTGGCGGGTAAACCTCAGGGTAGTGGCGCCGTTTATGTACAGCAGTACACAGAGCTGGTTGAAAATCAGTAAACTTTCCCTTAATTTACCAACTAATGCCAGCGGTAGCTAGCCAGCTTGGTTAGTATTAAGCTGAACAAGACATTTATAGGCGACCAAAGTGTTCCAATTAACTTTAATGTGAAAACACATGTGATAGGGGCAAAGTTTAAGATGAACACATGGACAACATCCAAAAACAGTGTGTACACAGTGCCATGGATACGCATTTCTAAGCCTTTGTCCTTATTGACAGGTTGGCGTGTAGCCACGCCCTAAAGCATCCCCTGCTTTATCGTCTATTTTAAAATAAATGGGACCATAATTTACAAAATGAACATCATGCTGTATTGATGAATACATGAAACTAGCAAATGAGGCCATAAACTCATGACTCAAAGACATCTGTAGAAATTGACATCTTTTTGGAGTCGCCCACTGCTGGAAATGACATAGAATGGAGGCTTAAGGCATTTCACTTTTTAGGCCCAGAAGTAGCCGCTTTGTTTGTAAAGGGAGGGGTGAGGGAAGGGGTATTGAGTGATTGCAATCTGCAACCTCACCGGTAGATGCCACTAAATCCTACACAGTGCTCCTTTAATGAATGAATGAATTAATTAATTTATTGGTCGTAATCAAAGGGTAGGGTCAGAAGCTTCCGCTTATATAAGGCCCCCCCTTCTCACATTTTTTAAGAGTAACAAACAAATTGGCAAGGAAAAACTTTATAAGACAAGAAAGATAAAAATAAATTGTACAGAAAAACTATACAACATATACACTTACCCAGATAACTTTCTACATGCATGCATACATATAGTGTGTACTTACCTACATATATACATACATACACACCTACATATACCCATAAGAGTCAGTATTTATATACAGTACATTGCCACCATAAGGTGAATAACATCCTAAGTAATGATGATAACCCTAATGATAATAATTCATCATCATCACCACCATTATCAACATTCTCACAGAATAATACCACTCAATATATATACTTATCTAATGTCATGTCTTTGAACCCTTTCTTAAATTTGAAGACATTCCTACTATGTTTTAATTCCTCTGGTAATGCGTTCCATAACTTCATGCCACAGACAGATATGCACCTGCTTTTCATCATTGTGTTACAGGTAGGTTGTTTCCGATTGAGTTTGCCTCTGAGGGCATAACCCCCTTCTCTTTCTCTAAACATGGTTTGTATGGTGGGAGGAAGTAGGTTATTTCGAGCTTTATACAGAGCGAACACAGTTTTGTGGTTCACCAGGTCCATGAATTTCAGTGTTTTTGACTTAAGAAATAATGAATTAGTATGATCATTGAAGCCAACATTATTCACAATTCGTATTGCTCTTTTCTGAACTGTGGTTTTGCATGCATTACCCCAAATCTCAACACAGTATGTTAAATAAGGTAGAATCAGCGTGCAGATCTATGAACACTCTTGTTCATAGATCTGTGGTTAAGAAAGCGTCTGACTTTACTCAACACCCCAATGCTTCTGGAAATGTTGGATCTTACATGATTTACTTGTGGTTTCCAACTGAATTTGTGGTCTATTGTTACCCCTAGAAAGGTATTTTCATATACGCTCTCTAACTCAACAGTTTCTATCCTTAAGCTTACCTGAGCTGTTAAATGTGTTTTGCAATTTCCAAAAATCATAAACTTCGTTTTTTTCAAATTTAAAGATAACTTGTTTACATCAAACCACAGTTTCAATGTACCTAGTTCTACTGTTACCTTCTCCATTAGCCTTTGTAAACAGTCGTCTGGACAAAAAATGTCAGTATCATCTCCAAAAATGACATATTTCAATATATTGGACACTTTGCAAATATTGTTCATGTACAGAATGAATAATTTTGGTCCAACTATCGAACCCTGTGGCACGCCACACATGATTACCTAGTTTGGACATGGCATTTCCCACTTGTACATACTGACTCCTATTTTTGATGTAGCTCTTTAGCCATTCCAGACCTACACCTCTGATTCCAAACCTTTCCATTTTCTCCAACATAATATCATGTTCTATGTTGTCAAATAATTTCCTAAGGTCTATGAACACTCCAACTGCAAACTTCATCATCAACTGCGCTTGAAAGCTTTTTCATAAGTTCCATCAAAGCCATCAATGTCGATCTACTTTCTCTAAAACCATATTGACAATCAATTAATATATTGTGTTTTTCAACAAAGCAGTCCAGTCTGGCAACAAACAGTTTTTCAAGTATTTTTGAAAATTGAGATAAAAGACCGGTCTGCAATTTGTGTATACTTTTTTATCTCCGGCCTTGAACAGTGTAATTACTTCTGCTGTTTTCATTTTGTCCATGAAGCGGCCCAATTTGGCTGAAATGACTTCCTTAACTATAGTCAAGTCAATCCCATTCCAGTCTATGGATTTTTCGTTTTTAAATTTGTTTACAAGTTCAATTATCTCATTCTCTCCCACTTTTCTCAGAAACATTGATTCCGAATTTCTGGCTCCATAAAATTGTTCTACACTGCCCTTATCTGGCGGTATAATTTCCCCTGCCAGATTGATACAAAGAACTTATTACAACCTTCTGCCACTGCGTTCATGTCACCGACAACCTTTCCGTTGTCAATGAAATGACTGGAGTAGCTGGTACCGGTTGATTTATTTCTGATCATTTTATTTAATATATCCCATGTTCCCTTAAAGTTGTTTTTATTGATTTCAAGTTTATTATCAAAATACTCCTTTTTACTTTTTCTAATTATATCTGATAGTTTGTGTTTGTATCTTTTGTATTTGATTTCTTTGTCTTTGGATCTATATTTAGTAAATTCTTTGTACATACTATTCTTTTTCTTGCATGCGTTCCATATACCCCTGGTGAGCCAAGGCTTATCCCTACTTTTGTTTTTCCTTTTGCTTTGCCTGAATGGACAGCTTTTGTTGTAAAGTGCTAGGAAGGAGTCAAGAAATGAAATTTACATAAAGCATTCCACAGGTAATGAATGATATTCAGTTTTCATTTTTATATATACTGTATGCCAATGTATAATTAAATAATACATGTTAATTGATTATTATATTTAACTTTACAAACTCTTATTTATGAGAAGTACTGTTTACTGTTAATATATTCTGTCTGCACACATTTTACATCATCACTTTTAGCCATTTTTCACTATTTTCTTGAAAGGTTACTGAACATGTGCATAAGCAGGTACAGGATATACACTCAGACAGTGTGTGTGTGTGTGTGTGTGTGTGTGTGTGTGTGTGTGTGTGTGTGTGTGTGTGTGTGTGTGTGTGTGTGTGTGTGTGTGTGTGTGTGTGTGAGTGAGTGAGTGAGTGCTGAACAAAGAAAGATGATGAAAAAGTGTCTCAGTAGCTATACTGCTTTCGCATCCTTCAGTGTCAGCCAGGCCGCCGCTCTCTTGCTATTCTCTGGTCTAGATCCCTCAACAGCACACTTTAAACAATGTATTTGAATAAGTGTGTGTGTGTGTGTGTGTGCATGTGTGTGTGTGTGTGTGTGTGTGTGTGTGTGTGTGTGTGTGTGTGAGTGTGTGTGTGCATGTGTGTGTGTGTCTGTCTGTGTGTGTGCAAGGATATATGAGGAGCATGGTGTTTAAAGAATCAGATCACAATCTGTAATGCAACTCTGCAGGGTTGGGAAACTGGGGAGGAAAGAAGATGAAGATCGAGAGGGGCAGAGAGAAGAAAATGTCCTATTGTTCTATGACATGAAAGGAAGTTTTTCCTCGCCGTCGCCGTGCTAAGTGCAATTGCTCTTGGGGGAATTGTTGTGTCTCTGTAAATTATAGAGTGTTGTCACCTACTCAATCTGAAAAGTGTCCTGAGATAACATCTGTTATAATTTGACACTGTAAATAAAATTGAATTGAAAATAGAATACTTAAGACAATCATTGCAAAAGAAACCTGCAGAGGTCATGACTTTAGACTGCAAAGGCATACATTTTTACACCCTGTTGATGTTACACACAGGAAATACATACACATGCACAAACAGGACCCATACATGCATTAATGGAGAGATGTCAGAATGAGGGCCATTTAAAGGTACGCTGAGCAGTACTGTAACTGGCACCTCTGCAGCTACCAGTACACACTTGGTCTGTGCAGGGACTTGAACCGGTGACCCTGCGGTTTCCAAGCCAAATCCCAACAGACTGAGCTACTGCTGCCCCCCTCAATTAAAGAAAGAAAAGCAAACTGGTGGTAAACTGCCTATCAAATTGCTGCTGAACTGCTGATAAGACACATGTACTATCCCATCTGCTGTAATCTCAAAGATTTTAATTTAAATAAATGTCTGTTAAGTATATCTATCACTGAATGAGGTAACACACTAGTGATTGAGCCCATGGGCCACTGATGGAATTATTGCAGTGTTACGGACTGGGTGTCTGGTGTGACATTTCCCAGAAAAAAGCATTGTATAACAGTTTTTCTTCATTGTATAGACACAAAAAAACTATACAGTTGTGTTCAAAATAATAGCAGTCCAACATCACTAACCTCATAAATCAAATTTTTGGTAGAAGTGATATTTCTACATGGCAAATAATTTACTAGTAAGTGTTGTAGAGTCATAGAAAACCAACAGACATGACATGCATGCTGCTCATTCTGTGTAATTGAATCTGTAATTGAAAGGGGCATGTTCAACATAATAGCAGTGTTGTGTTCAGTTAGTGAGGTGATTGATTCTGTGAAGAAACAGGTGTCAATTATGGCCCATATTTAAGGAAGGAAGGAAGCAAATGTGCATGCTGGTTATAGTGCATTTCACACTGAAATACTCAGCAAAATAGGTCGTTCCACACATTGCTCTGAGGAACAGCGGACTTTGATTTAAAAGTTAATTGGAGAGGGGAAAACATATAAAGAAGTGCAGAAAAGTATAGGCTGCTCAGCCAAAATTATTTCAAATGACTTGAAATGGCATCCAAAGCCTGAACGACATGGGAAAAAACGGTCAACTACCATTTAAATGGATCAAAGAATAGCCAAAATGGCAAAGGCTCAACCAATGATCAGCTCCAGGAAAATCAAAGAAGACTTAAAGTTACCTGTGAAGAAGAAGAAGGCTATGTGAAGCAAAGCTATCAGTTAGAAGCCCCCGCAAAGTCCCATTGCTGAAAAAAAGACATGTACTGAATAGGTTGAAATTTGCCAAAGGACACATTGACTGGCTAAAGGAGAAATGAGGCAACATTCTGTGGACTGATGAGAGCAAAATTGTTCTTTTTGGGTCTAGGGGCCGCAGACAGTTTGTCTGACGACCCCCATGTACTGAATTCAAGCCCCAGTACACTGTGAAGACAGTAAAGCATGGTGGTGCAAAAATCATGTTATGGAGATGTTTCTCATACTGTGGTGTTGGTCCTATTTATCGCATACCAGGGATCATGGATCGGTTTCAATACATAAAAATACTTGAAGAGGTCATGTTGCCTTATGCTGAAGAGGAAATGCCTTTGAAATGGGTCTTTCAACAAGACAATGACCCAAAACACACCAGTAAGCGAGCAAAGTCTTGGTTCCAGATGAACAAGATTGATGTTATGGAGTGGCCAGCCCAATCCCCAGACCTCAATCCCATAGAAAACTTGTGGGGTGACATCAAAAATGTTGTTTCTCAGGCAAAACCCAGTAATGCAGAGGAATTGTGGAATGTAGCTCAATCGTCCTGGGCTGAAATACCTGTTCACAGGTGCCAGAAGTTGGTCGACTCTATGCAACACAGATGTGAAGCAGTTCTCAGAAATAATGGTTATGCAACTAAATATTAGTGCAGTGATTCAACGTAAAGCAAACCCTTGAGACATTTTTCAGTTTATACAGTAAATGTTTGAGTTTGTAAAGAAAAATGCAAATACTGCTATTTTTTTAAACAGCCTAATATTCATTTTTCTTCACTTTCTGTAAAGGTATAACACAAACTTGATCAATTTTGGTCATGTTTTGATTTGGAATTGAATGTGCAGTGTTCCCAATGCATTGATATTATGGAATTAAAAGCTATTCTAAGGATTTTGAGCAATATTCACTTTTTTAAACACACTGCTATTATTCTGAACACAACTGTACATACATTTATGAAAACTTAAAGCTCATGTATCAATAAAAAGACTCCAAATGGATAGAAAGGCCATTGAGCTGTTTGCCCTGGTTTGATTTTTTGATTTGACTAGTACAAAAAAAAAATGTTGATTGTTGTTAGTTGTCCTGGTGACAACACGTCAGTGGGGAAAGTGTGTCACAGCTTGCATGGAGGAGAGCGGGCAGATGCAGCTCGGGAGACTTTCTCTGGAGCAGCAGGGAGTGAAGAGGATGGACAGTTAGACCCAGCCCGCTGTTCGGCTCTTTTTCTGTAACCAATGCATCACAAAAGCACAGCAGAACCAGCAAGCCGGCAAACCAGTGGACGACTGGCTAAATAGCTTGCTAACTCTGCCATGCCCCACGCCATACGAAAAACGAGCGGACAACGTTTACATTCACCCGGCGATAGCAATATGCTTTGTGTGGATGAAGCATGAACTTGTTAAATTTGACTCATTTAGTGGCTGGCTCTCTGCCTCGTAACATTACTGCTTGTTTGGCTGTTACTGCAAAACCTCACCTCTGTGACTTGCTGCAAATCAGTTTACACCGAAGTTAGAATAAAAACGCACGCTGCTCTGATCATTGAAAAACAGAGGGGGAGGATGTTTTTTGATCATGCACGAAAACAAAACATACAAAAATTAAACCAATACCATGGCTAGTGCCACTCAGCCAGGCATGCCAAAACACGTATTAATGAACTTCAATATTCAATGGAAAATAATATCAAGATGAAATAACATGGTGTCAACATAAAAGTTCACATCCCAACGGAAACAAAATACTTAAAACGCCTGTTCGTTCCTCGGGAGTGTTTTAATCCAAAACTATTATTGTTTTGGTGCTTAAACTTAGCTGCTGTCGCCTCATGACGCTCACTTTTTCTCAGCTAAACTTATCTACGGACCCTGAACGAACCGTCATCTGGTGGTGCCTGTAGCCGGCTCACAGTCACCTATTGGCGGCAAAACACATCTATCAACTGCCGCTGATACGGGGTCAGCCCTATGTTCCCACAGCCCAATGGTCCCGCAGCCCTATGCTCCCACATTTCTAGGACATTTTCAAAATTAGTTCTTGTGTTCCTACATTTCCCTTCAATTTAGCCCTATCCTCCTACAATATTTTTTAGGGTTAGGGGGATAAAATCTGATACAAATTCATGAAAAAGTAAATGTAGGAACATAGAGCCTAATTTTGGAAAAATTTTTTAGCAATGTGGGAACTGTGGGAACATAGGAAGATAGGGCCTAATTTTCAATGAAAAATAAAATCTTAGAAATGTGGGAACATAGGGCTGTGGGAACATAGGCACGCTCCCGCTGATACGACGGATCTCTGTAGCCAGCGTCACGGAGCTCCGTAGCGGCTAAACACAACTACCAACTGCAGCTGATATGACGGAGCTCTGTAAACACAACTACCAACTGCTGCTCAGATTTTATCGTTCTTTCGCACTTTAGACTGTTCATGCAGCACTTTACTTATTTTAAAATATTTCTATTTTAGGTATATAATATATGGTGTATTGGTGAAGTAACATTGATCACTTTAAGAGGGGATACATTTTGTCCCTACAGGGGATAAAAATAATTCAGCAGAGGTAGGGATATATTGACCAGAAAGGGGAGAAAAAAATGCATCCTCCCGGAAAATCACATACTGCAGACAGATAAAGACAGGGCTGTATTGTCCCAACATATTAAACAAACCCCTATCAGGTGGTCTCTTTCCAGTTGTTTTGGTCTAGTTCGATTATTGTCTATCACACTAGCCCAAATTAAATGAACCAAACGGGAAACACACCAGTGTTTTATTAAACTGCAATGAACAGGTTAGGTGTCAAAGCACCCATAGTTCTTGAGTTTAGTTCCTGGGGCTCCTTATTTCCTGGGAATATTTGATTTAAAAAAAGGCTGTAAAAGGGCTTGTTGTTGCTGGTCAAAAGGTAACACAGTACAGAGAGATAACTTGAATTACAATAGAAAGACATCCGTATTCTCTGTACCATTCACCCTTCTCGACTCCCTCTGTCTCTAAATGATAGAAACACAAGAAGCTGGATAAGTGCTGTATTGTAGTCACTAATCTTCTACAATGAAAGTACTGTAATCACCTATAACCAAAAATAACACTGCTAACAAATACCAATAAATGGCAAACAGTCAATGTGTTCCCAGCTCGGCTATGCAAATGTGAATTGAGCCCCTCATCTGAGCAACGCTTTGTTTACTCAAAACCAAGACGGATGAGCTAACATTCCTCCTGCTACTCTGCCACTATTGGCAAAACAACAGCCCCCTGATTGCAAGCGCTTTTCATTTGCATTGGACACATCGTGGAAATGAGATTCCCATGGTGATGGATGGGCTCAGTCTCCATGCTATTTAAACAGGCTGACTGGAGACCTGTGGGGGGCTGTTTCCAGCTCCACACAATCCCAGTTTCTATATCCACTGTAACCTCACAATCCCTTCTCAATATAATAGACTTGGAAAGGGAATTGCCACTATGGTAGACTAATGCTGTGTTACCACGCTGGTTTATTTTGCAAAATAACTTGAGAATGATACAGATAAATAGAGATGACTTTAAAGCAACACTAAAGCACTTTTCTGCTTCGCTTCCCCTACATGTTTGAAGCGGAATTGTCCGCATAATGTCTCATTATGTCTCATTCGAACTACAGATCCGCTACCCGATCTGGCAAACTTGCATAGTGCGGTTATAGCCGATAGAGGGCCACAAAGCGAATGCAGATGTGCCGTTCACCCTGTTACGAGTTGATGAACCACTGAAACATTATTTTGGTGCAAGTTTGCAAGATCAGGTAGCAGATCTGTAGTTCGAATGAGACATAAGAATAATGGTAATGATAACGGTAATGGACAATTCTGCTTCCAACCTGTAGGGGGACCAAAGCGGAAAAGTGCTTTACTGTTGCTTTAATTGATCAGCTCTCTTCTAAATGCAACAACTCGCTCGTCTGGATCCATGCGGACGACTCATATCACTGCAAATGAGGCTGCACATCGTCAACAATGTTTGCATCTCAAAATGTGGCTGTGACTATGTGTCCTTTCCAAAATACTAAAGATCTTTTTGAAAGTGACTAAGGCTGTGTTCACACTGCCAGTCTCGGTCCGGCCATTCATTTTGAATGGAGGTAGTGCGTTTAGGCTGCGGCGGGGGTTGCCGCAAATAAAGGCTCAAATAAACGCAGCAGACCTGAGGCAAAAAGTTGAGACCCACTCAACTTTTGGAGAAACACAACCCCACGTCACGCTGCGGTGGCCAATCATAACGTATCATATCGTAACCCGAGATCAGACTTGTCAGAGTGTTTTATGCTCTGGTTTGAGGCGGTGTGAGAGTCCTGTACACTTAAAACACTATGACGGTAAAAAACAAAACACAAGCACTGAACTGCCTGGGAGTTTGTGTAATAGCTGAATGTTTCCTGCAACAACAAAGCACTCGCTATGTCTCGATCATCTCTTTTCTTTCTCTCTCTTCCCCTGTGAAATAAGCTGCCTTCAAGTATCTACTTGTGCTTTGTTGGGGGGTTTAAGAACACAACAGGACATCACACAAATGGGCTGTTTCATTGACACTCCCCCTGCGGAAAAATGCCAGATCACTTTTCTTGGTGTGAATGGCCACTAACCAATTCATGGCACAACTTGATCTATTTGGAACTGAAAAAATCTATGTAACTTTCACATTGTTGTACATTTTCTGCAAGTCAAGGATAATAGGAGCTACCAGGTTTCACAAAGCCAGCTATGTTGCTACAAATAGTGGTTAGAGTCTGTTGATTGAGTGAATGATTAGTGCATTGTTTAGTGTTTGTCACTAATTGAAACTCAGCAACATGGTTATACTACTGCAAAATAATTATCCATCCATGTAATGTAGTTTAAAAAATTTTAGCAAAATGTGTTATGTTCAGCAGATTTCCCTGACGATGAAAATGTAGGCAAACACTGCAGTTAACACCCATTTAAAAGGACCAATTACACCATTATGAGTGACTGTGTATGGAGCAGCAGCAAAGGTTTGGCAGTGAGAGAAAGAAGGTCTATATACCTCAGTGATCCACTGAGTGCTGATATTGTCCTGTTTTATGCTGACCATAGGCCTTTCAACCTGGCACACTAGCACATATATTTGCTCCTTTTGGCTAGTTCTATTGCATCTCTGACATCAATGTGTTTGTATCCAAGCAGACAAATGCACTAACATTAGCTGTTGTTGTTTATGGTACAATGTTAATGCCTAGTATTGCTGTCAATAGCCCAGTAATGAGGGAATCCACTTCATTCCAACTGTAATCAATAAGAGTGTTGTCTGAATGATGCCAGTGTGGCTGCAGGCCAGATGGATAAATACCTCTGTACTGAGCCTCTATGGCACACTGGTGTTTTATGCCCTAACATAAAAATAAATAAAAAACTTGTCATCAAAGCAAACACAATTTTCACTGCTTGCGCTCTTACTGGACAGTTATACTGGATGGTGGGAATTATTAGAGTGTGACACATCAAAGGCCTGGATTGACAGCCAGTGTAAAGTGTCAGGATAACAAAATAAAAAATAAAAAGTCCTTAAAAGGGAAAAATGGATCGCTTTCTTGTGCGGCACAAACCACAGTTAACCACCAGTGCAGATAACCCAACACCTAAAGAAAAGAGAGAAAAAAAAAAACGTAACAGTAACATAATAGTAATAGTTTTAGCCGGACTGGGGATGTCAACAGCCCTTAGCATCATTTGTCGGGAAAAGTATTGCTAACATAGTGCCAAGCAAGCTGAAGAGACACTTGGAAACCAATCATCAACCTTTCACGTTGAGAGAAACTTGGCTTGGCCAGGGTGAAAGCACAAAACCCAAATATTGTGACGAACCACTGTATTTTGCATTGAGAGGCATTAGTTGCCATAACCATACCATCAGAGTTGGCTGAGGTGCTGGATCAGGATTCAGGAGGTGAACATTAAATCAAGGCCCCTAAAATATTTTTTCTTTTCCCAACTGTGCGCTGAGATGGAAGCTGACCACCAAAGCCTTGTCGTCCACACAGAGGTACGTTAGCTTTCACAGGGGAAAGTCTTGAAGCGTCTTTATGAGCTTCGATGAGAGCTTTTGGAGTATTTTTAAGTGAACATGCTGTCCCACAAAGACAAGCTCGAAGATGGGAGGAGGGGCGCCAAGCTGACTTACCTTGCAGACATATTTGGGCATCTCAGCGAGTAGAACACCAAGCCTCAGGGCAGGAATGAAAACATTTTCATTTTCATTTTCATTTTATCTTCCACAGACACGTTTCAGGGGTTTCTGTGCAAGCTTATTCTATGGCACGAGGCTTTGGAACAGGGCTCCATGGACATCGGCATTAGTCGTGCCATGGAAAGCCTGTATTTGCCAAAAACCTTCAGACATTAAAAGAGAGGTTTAAGCGCTATTTTACACAACTTTGGGGACTATGACTGAATTTGGGACCTATTCAATCAGGAATCCTCAACAGAAAAGTTTATTTTGTAAGAAAGAGAGAGTAATGCACAGAGCTGTGTGGACCACACAATGAAGCTCAAATTAAGTGATCTTAAACTTGATCAGTTTTAGTTGTCTTTGGCAGAGAGTACTCAACCATCTCCCTCCATGCTATTAAGCAACTTCGCTACTACCTACCCTTTGTGAGTTGGCATCCTCTACTCTGGTTTACATGAAGAGCAACAGGGGGTTACGCCTCTCTGTTGAACAAGGCCCGCTCTTCAGTACCACAAGCAAATGCCTCAGTTACATTTACAATTTCCAACACCATTTTTTCTTGTTTAACTTAGCAGCTAGTTTTCATTCTCAATGTATCTCTTTTCTCTTTTTAATTTTAATTTCATACTTTGAAGTGATTACATCTTCAGATTACATCACACACACACACACACACACACACACACACAATCCCTCTTTTCAGTTCCATTACCTCATTTTTTATTTTGTGACCTATCTGTAAAATTACATCAAAGCAGCAACACATACATTCAAATCAATGTTTCAAATTAATTAATTTAATTTTCATCATATTTCATTATATAGTTGTTATCAAATTGTATTTGGCATTAGTTAATAAAAATAAACTTTAACAGAGTGATACGAGTGATAACATGACTATTTTGTACTGATATGAATACAGGTGTGCCTTGAGAGTTTTGCTTGCATTTTGGTCTAACTTGGGCACAAAAAGTTTGAAAACCACTGCTCTATTGGAGCTTATAATGAGTATATGTGAATGACTTCCTTTGCAAGAAAATGTACTAACCCACAAACACATGTTTACGTTCACATTGTAAATGCATGTGGCCTGCGTAGAACTGCACGAGGGCTAAAAGACATTTATTTTATTTATTGCATCTGTGCTCAGTCACAAAGCGATCAATCACAGGCACAACAACCGTTTCATTTCCTGCAGCACTATAACACCATTGTTTTAGGCTAAGATTAATGGAGCACCATATACAGCATACACAGTACACTTACACAAACATCTACACAAAGAAATACACATGTGCACACTCTATTGGTGTTGACCTGTAGGCTGCATTAGCTAAGATACACAATGTCAGACGCATGCTATTAAATACACACAGGCTAATTGTATCTTTGCAATGTCATACATTTAAAAAAGGCATACACACATTAAACCCACAGCCAGTGTGGTCAGTGAGATAACGTTGTTAAATCTCAAAATAACTGTTTGAGGACCAAAGAGGTCAAATTATCCAATATTTTACACAGGAGATAAGAAAAGATACAAGAAAAGTCAAAAAATGAATACAATTTTGTCCAGCAAATGTGTTTTGTTCTTCTTTTTCTTCTTCCTAACCCCATATCTTGTGACCCTTTGGAGGGCCGAGCCCTAGGTTGGAAACACTGGAACAAACTACCAATCCGTAAAGGAGGAGGATAAACTAGCTCCGCTTTAAGCTGTTACAACAGAAAAATGCTACTTACATCTTCATGTATCACAACAATATTTGTTAAACAATTGAATAATATTGTATATGATATTTGTCGGTAACAGGAGGCAGATTACTGCAGAATGATTACTTACACTGTTCAGGATTGTGTACAGTTAGACAATAAACCTTGCAATGTCCTAAAAAACCTCAGCAGAGCACACAGAGACCAACAACCCCGCAGACAGGAGGCACAGGTGTAAACCTGCTGTACCCAGAGTCTTTCTCGGCAACGCCCACTGTCTTGTCAACAAGCTGGACAACATGAGACTGCAGATTACCAACTGCCGCACTGATAACTGGCTGCAAGGAAATAACATCATACACTTAGCTCTCAAGCTAGCAGGCCAAAAACCAAAACTCTGCATTGCTTCGCCACCTCTGTGAGGGATCTAATCTCTGCTGGGATGGAGCTAGAGTCTCCAGGGACCCGTCCATTGCAACATTCTCTTTAACTCTGACTCTTAGTTTGAGTGTAGATCTTAATGTTAGTTTTAGGTGTAAGCAGCTAACTGTTGTACTGCTAACAGTGTCTGTGCAGGGCAACTTTACTTATTCATTCTCTCATGTTGGACTGAGAGCAGACTGGACGCTACAGTGACTCACTATCGCCTCTCGAGGTACAATTGGTATTACAAGACAGGGCGGGCCAGGTTTAGCATGCTCATTTCACTAGATATCTCTGCAACACAATCCATTTTTAGTGAATCACTTTAAGTGAATCTGAATACTTAAGATCCGAATACTTCTTCAGCCCATAGACTGTATAATAATAATGTCAAAACCTTCTGGAACTGAAAATTGAAGCCTATGCAGAAGTGTGTTAAACCTGCATTCAATCTAATTTCCAGCAGGAAATTAGATTGGTTGCAAAAAGAAGTTACTACTACTTCTCACTTGATTTATTACCTCGATAAACATTTTCATAATGGGTTTATGGTCTCAATCGCTACTTTCAAGTCTTATTCAATACAGAATGATTGACATTTTGTAAATTATGGTCCCATTTATGAATGGCGCAAGTACCCGGAGGTCCGCCAGTACTGTAACTCTCCGCTGGATGATTTGCTTCAGAAGGGTTGAAGATTGCCAACTTTCCCTGTTTAACATTTACTTTAGCTTAACGCCATTGCTACCATAAATAACACTGGCTTGGCTGCATCATCCTCCCCAGCTTACCCTCTCATCAAATGTCGTCCGCACACCATTTGCACATCCAATTGCACAAAAAAAGATGGCGACGCTCGTAGTGCCAAACTTGAGGCTTCAACACTGCAGTCCGCAAACCAATGGGTGACGTCATGGATGCCACGTCCACTCATTTTATTGTCTATGCTTCCACCACTGCTGAGACCACAGTGGCAGTGGAGCAGCATTTTGTCAGATACTAAACCGTGTGTGTGGGCTACTGTTGTTAACTTTGCACACCATTGGCTGTGGTCCTAACCAGCAGTCAGCTCTTCAGCTAGAGACTCCACAATCAATACACTTAATCTCACACAAATAAATCCGCACACAGAGGATATGTCATTGGACCGCCTGTGTGTGCAAGTATGTGTGATCCCTTCCAGGTTGTAGTGGTGTGTATACATAAAACAAAATATGATTCTGAGTTTGGGTTATAAATCTGAATTAAGTCACATAATTCCCAACAAAACAAAACTGACAGTTGATACAATTATTGAAAATATATTTTGGCCACATCATCTAATACTGCAGAGAAGAGGGAGAAATTGAGATGGGAGCAGCATAGAGTGATGCAGACAATGCGAAGCATGACTCATCAGTTTTCTTCCTCATTAGAAGTCTTGTGTGTGTGTGGAGCTGATAAAATGTTTAGGAGGCTTCTGCAAGCCGGGGATCCCTCTCACCTTGGCCAAGTCTCATTTTCTAACAGTAAGGAAGTGACACAGAGATGTACTGAGGACACTGAAATAACTCAGTCACATCTAAACACATTTGGGACGCTAATGAATGCATCCTTCATGAATCAGGAGAACTCAGTCCGATATGTTCTCAGAATATTTCTTATTCTGCAACTGTGTTTGCTATTTCCTCTCCTTTTCCTCCCACACAGCTCTTACTTTACTGTTTAACTGGCTGGTGGTGTTAATCTGTGCAACTTTCAATGTTTTTAACTTGTTTCTTTAAATTGTACATATAAAATATGCTTTTTTTCATTTGCTACATTAGCTTAGCTAGCAAAAATTTGCAAAAAAAAAAATGACAAAAAATAGATGTAATTAACAGAAAGTTGTAATGATCCATTTGCTTCCCTCTATAACATTTACATGTACAAACCTATACCCTAGCCACATTTTGTTTTCAGTGCTTTCTGTTTGCAACTGTGACAATGTGATCGTATAGTGCCATCATGTATATTCGCTATATCCTGGATACTGGCACTGAACACTGATGAGATACCATGCAGATAGTCCATATCCACAGTGTTCCACTTCCGGGATTGCTCCAGTGCTGCCAGAAATTCCGCTGGATCACGCGCTTTTCGCCTGGATGTCAGTTACCTTCTGGTTTCTTTGTGTTGGCATTCCAATATCGGGTGGCTTTATGAAGAATATGGTTAACTGCTCCCCAGATCTCTGCAGGGTAAATCCAGAGAGCTAGCTGCACTATCTGTCCAATCTGAGTTTTGTTACACGACAAACAATTTTTGAACGTACACATTCCACCAAAACAAGTTCCTTCCCGAGGCTATTTTGCAGCGGCACCGTGGCTCTGTCAGGCACTTAGCATTGCACATGATGATTGCGATTGGTTTAAAGAAATGCCAATAAACCATAACACGTTTTTCTCCCAAGCCGGAATTCTGTGTGGACTAGCCAGACCCTCCTCCGTAGCGTTGTGGAGGAAGGTCTGGCAATGCAAGACTACAAGGCAGTCAGATGAACTGCAGAAATTCAGGTTTAGAAAATCTGGAGAATTCTACAAAACACAAAAATTTAATTTTGTTTAAAATGTCTAAAGTGTCCAGAAAGGTATTGAAGATGGTGGGATTACATGCAAATTTGAGGCACTCAAGGGAGTTGAAAATGTCAAGACCTGGTGAAAAATACATGCTTATGCCAGGGCTTTATGACGCTAGTGTGACTTGATAAATGTACCAAGACAGACTAAAAGAAAATAACCGAAAGAACTGGAGTTCTTGGTGAGTTCTAAGATCAATCAGAGGCTGAGCAGCCAAACACACACACACACACACTCCCACACACAGTTCATATACACACACACACACACGTTGCTTGCTAACTAACAGTTTACATCTGTACAGTCAGTACATTGGCTGTTTGGGCCAAAAAAAAAAAGACTTCAAATATTTTAGCAGTCAAATTCAACACGTAAAAGACATTCTGTAGCTTTAGAAATACTTGTACCAGATTAACACAAAAACAAAAAGTGTCATGTTACAAATGGAGCATACAACCACCTTGTTACGTGTGGAAAGATGCAGAGGAAAAAAAAAAAAAAAAAAAAAAAAAAAACGAGGAACAAAACGCAGAGGGATACAAAAAGACACACAGGCTGACAGCACAGGACCACACATGAGGGCAAAACGATCTGACAAGAGACAAAGGGAACACGGGGGTTAAATACAAGAGGTAATGAACAAACGAGGGACAGCTGATACAACAGGTGAAGCACATTAGGGCAGAGCAGGACAATCAACCAAGGGGGGAAAGCAAAGTAAAACCAGACATGATGAAACAGAAAACAGACTATCAAAGTAAAACAGGAAACTGGGAAAAACAGACAGGAAATATGACATAACCTAAACACAGAAACTTGACCAACACTAAACACAAGGGAGAACAGAACACAGGGATTAACCAAAACAGGGACCATACAGAAAACTACAAACAAGGCAACAGAGATATACAACCAGGTAACAGAAATGTACAGAATAAATCTACCAAAACATACAGAAAACATAATACAAGCAACAGAAAAATACACAACCACAACACCACCTATCCATACCACCAGAGACACTCCCATACTACACACAGTCCAAAGCAAATGCCAAAGTGCTTTGTGTACAATTAAGAATCAAGTAGAACTAGCTGTAACTTCACCCCGTCATATCATATTAGGGAGGAGAATAGAGAGGAAGACAAAGCAGGGATCACCATGACAAAGAGCATGAACACGTGCCATACTCAACACATAAAAAAACTGTTGGAATCTGTGCTGTCTCACTGAACCCTTAATTATACAATACACATTACACTTGGTTTGAACATGCAAGCTGTGTGAAAGGTTATAGCTTTAATTAAACCATACATGGTGTGAAATTTCAAAACTGGTGCCGCCAGAAGTTCCGCAGGACGCCCCTCATTTTCGGCCGGATGTCCGTTACCTTCCGCTTTCTTTGTGTTGACATTCTAAACACTGGTTGATTTATGAGGAGTATGATTAACTGCTCCTCAGATCTCTGCAGGGTAAATCCAGACAGCTAGCTAGACTATCTGTTCAATCTGAGTTTTCTGTTGCACGACTAAAACAACTTTTGAATGTACACATGATCCACCAAAACAAGTTCCTTCCAGAGGCTATTTTGCAGAGGGACCGTTGCGCACTTAGCACCGCCCAAGACAATTGTGATTGATAAAGAAAAGCACAGTGGAGATCTGGCAATACAAGACTGTCTCTCCCCTGACACACTGATTCCCAGCTCAGATATTGTTTAGCAACAGCGCCTCTTACAATACCAGAGAAAATCATCAGGATTTGAAATGTTGTACTGCACATCCCTATCAGCTGCTTTCCAGTCAAACTGCAGGCTGAGGTCAATGTGATAACATACGGTGTGAGGGCTACATACTGTATTATACTGAGACAGGGAATAAAGGGTACACAGACTTTCCTTTTGCCAGCCTAAGCACTTTGTGAAGCCCAGCTCTGTGTGGTAACTGACTGGACTCTTCTTAGTCATCTCCAGGTTGCTAATTACCGGCTCTCGTTAATGACTACCTGCATTAGATGTAATTACATGAATAAAACATCCAGTTGTGAAGAAAAACCAAGGTAATTTATTAAGTCTTTACAACCTAGTGTTTTCCTTTCTTCTGTAGATGTTGTGGTGAAGAAGCATTCTGAAGCACACTAATGCAAAAACAAGCCAAGCCCAAAAAACGGTTTCTTTGTTTTGCAATCTGTGTCCGTAATAAGCCATGCCTTAAGTCACAATTGTAATTGCTGCCAGCAGACCAGGTCTATAAAAATATAAGATTTGTAACTATTTGAAATCTCTTCATTATTTTTGATTTACTGTACAGTATTTAATGCACATTTGCAGTAGCATTACTGGTGTGTCTTTATTATGCACAACAGTAGAAATAGCCTACTGTCACTGCTGTTTGTGATTGCTTTTTGTTTAAATTAGTACTTGTTCCACACATTTGTAAGTTCTATCTAAACAGATAGCAACAGAGACGACCAGCGCATGCACGCATATTCACACACACAGATATTAGCCCTATATGTGATTAGGAAACGGCTAGTATGGATTAATGGAAGTACATTTCCAGGATAATTGCCTGACATGTCCCTCACCTTCTGCTCTCTGTGTGTTGCTGTTCTCAAACTGCGTTCGCATCAGGAAACAACAACAAACTTTGAGCTAGCAAGCTACACGCTGAAAATTGCAAGTTTTGAAGAAGATTTGGATGGTGCAAAAGGCAGGCCTGCTTGTTTCTTTCAGTTAATGATTGTAAATATTTACAAAGAATATGTTTCCGGCATTTACTATCTAACTGGGGCGTTTTGGGACCGATTGCTGGGATTGCTGGGGATGAAGTACACACGGCAATACACTGGTAAGAGTATTATGTTTAACCATGTATCCAGCAAATATAAAAAGCTCATGTTACTGTATTGTGTGAACAGTTAACTTAATTTAATATTGTATGTGGTGTTTTCTTTTGCAGGGTGCAAATGATTGTGATCGGTGAGTGTTTTTATTTTTCCTATCCTGGAATGTATGTGTAGTGTAGCCAGACCTTACTTCGCAGTGCTTTGGAGATAGGTCTGGCAATGCAAGACTAGGAAACACCAGACAAGCACACTCGCTTCATGCCTCCACGGACCAAAACCAAAACGGGGGCAGCATTGTTTCCAAATGTCTCAGTTTTAGGGGCTCGGTAATGGCGCAATAGTGCGCAGTAGTGCAGACGCAATGCGTAAACTTAATTTTTTGTTTGTTTTTAAACCAAAATGTAGTAATGTAGATGTAACCTCAGTAAACTGTCAATCCATGTTCCAGTGATGGAGTACTCAAGTCCTGAAATCGGACTCGAGTCTGAAGAATCAAGAGTCTATTCTCTGGACTCGTGACTTGACTTGGACTCACGGAATGATGACTTGTACTTGGACCCGGACTTGTGGATGTATAAAATCACCATGTCTTGAGAAGCTTCTTGTTTATTGTTAACTGTTAACTCACTTTACGTCGTCTTTGGGATCTCTTTTTTCTCTCGCTTTTTCCTCACAGCCACACTTTCGCTTCTCAGTCGGACACCGCTACTGCTCGCTCTCCTTGCTTGACAACACACTCACTGACGTCACTCAATTAACGCTACATTCTCACTCTTACTTACACTACTCTCATAACAAAAGAATTGATATATGCAACAGTAGTACACGATTTGCGGGCTCCCTACTACATATTACAATTTGGAAAATGCAGAGAGATGTGCCCCAGATCGTGAAGTTTGACTACATGGATTATACATCCAATGCTGGAAAGAGCACCGCTAAATGTTGTTTAGAAAAAAAGTCAGTAAATAAACTCCCTTTGCAATCGTGACATTGGTGTCCTTTTTGTTTAATGTAGACCCTCTTTTAATAGTATATCAGCTCTTTAAAAGGTGCCACAGTGGAGAAGACTTGGACTCGGACTCGAACGCTGGGGACATGAGATTCAACTCGGACTCAACAGTTGGTGACTCAACTACAACACTGCCATATTCACTGGTTAACTAGAATGTGACACTAAAAGCATCAGCCCACAACATTTACTGTGCATGTTGGACTGCATTGATCTGAAAATTTAGGACATGACACTGATTATTTAATGTCTCGGCAGTGAAATGATAGTAGCATATTGCCAACATGGATCACCAATAATTTGTTCTCTTGACTGTAAAATATAATAATTTGTTCTCTTAACTGTCTGTTTAAGATGTATGTGATGACCCTGTATGAGTCAGAGAGCCCTGTGCTGAATTCCAAACTCAATATTAGGAGCCTGTAAATGAGACAAATCAAACAGAATCGGATACTAAATCCAGCACTGAAGTTAGCATAACTTAAATGCTGTAATGTAATTTCCCATTTGGCTTATTGTGTCTCACTGTTTGCAGTCAGCCAGCTGGGGCTCTTGTTGTCGAGGATATTACACGATTGAAGCTGCAGATGTCTCAAGTTGAATATTCCTTTGTGTTGGTGCTGGTGTCACCTCTGTAGAGGTGGCTCGTTCACACCGGAGAGGGTGAGGGGGGTAACACTGAGGTTAAGATATAAACTTATTTTACACAGAGATTACACAATTCTGCCAAAAAGAAGATCCGCCATTACGACAGCTTTGCTTTTTTTTCACTGAACCAAACAAAAAGAAAGAGACGTGACGTGTAAGACAACAGCGTTGACGCCCAGCGTGCGTTTCATGCCGGCTGTAGCTTTTACACTTCTTTTCACCTGGTTTTAACATCTGTCATGAGTGATCCAATCATAAGTGGTCAGCTCTAAGTATGTCAGTTCACACCTGGCATTAAAAAAATCCACGTTATCCACATGGAACAAGTGACCACTTGTTATCGGCTCAATCTTGTTATTCAAAGTATCAATATGCAAACGGAGTTAAAGGGCGTTTCTAAGTCCATTCTTGGCTAACCACGGTAGTGAAAATGAGCCTTATTTGTGTGCGCCCAGCTCCACAGTGATTAATATTTATAAAACAGAACCAGGCGAACATGCGGCTTTATAAATATGACAGACAGAATGCATACCCCAGGCCAGCGTCTGGCTGCCACAGTGGCCAACCGAAGGTCTTTGTCCTGACTTGGTCTCAGCCCCTCTGTCTTGGTCTTGGTCTTGTCTTGATACACTCTTGTCTTGGTCTCAGTTTATGTGGTATTGACTACAACACTGGTTGAAATAAACCCTTAATTCCCCCATTTACATGTGAAACTATGCTGGCTCTATACAGGGTTCTCTAAAAGAACTGTTCATTTAATGGAGTCTGGTGAGTTTGGCGAGGGCGATTTCACAGCCATTTCTGATTAAACAAAAAGGATTTTACTAATAAAAGACTATTTCTGCAGCGATCCTTTTCATAATGTTGTCAGACTATTAAAGTGCTCATATTATGTTAATTTTCAGGTTTATAATTGTATTTGGAGGTTGTGTTGTGGTTGTGTATATTTCTGTTGCTGTTTTCTGTTTTGTATATTGATTGATGTGTTCCTGTATGTTTCGGTTTCCTGTTTTATTTTGAAGTTCCTCCCTCGTGTTGTCTAGTCTTACTTCCTGTTTTGTGTTTTCCCGCCTGTGTGATTGTCTAATCTGCTCCACCTGTTCCCCAGCCCTGGTGTCTCCTGTCCTGTGTTTGCTCGTTACCTAGTTTATTTAGCCTCTGTGTTCGCTTTGTATCGTTTTGTGATTGTATACTGTCAGTGTGTTTTCGGAATCTTCCCTGTGGACTGTTCTTCCTGTGAGTTTTTCCCTGTGAAAACCCTAACTTTACACAGAGAAGGTATGCCTTTTAAGCCTTACTGTAGGTTTACCTGGGTAAAGATATAAAGCCAGAGAAAATGCAGGTTAAGATAACAAGGCTCTGACTCCATCTCACAACTTTACAGAGAGAAAATAAAGGAACCTGTTCTGATATTGATTCAGAGTAAAGCCAGAGACACGCCTGCGTAAATGTCACAGGAACCATCTGGGTTAGCCTAATAACAATATCACACAACAATAAATCACAATGCATAAGCCCTATAGGTGCCATTTGCTCATGTATGAAGGGAGCATTGTGCAAATCCCCAATGAAAAATCTGGCAATATGTCTCGTTAATTATAGACAAAAGCAGAAACTGTTTCTTTGAATCATTGCTTTCAACCATCTGGTGTATCAGGCAACATTTTTAAATAAAATCTACATTTGAATGCTCTGCAAGGACATTTTCTGTTTTATTCTTATGGGAACAGTTCTACATGTACTTCTGGCTTTGACTCATTGTAGAATTAAGATACACTTTTAAAGTCATGCAGCATGGGATGACAATATATCTAATTGATTTTTCATGTTTCGAAAGGACACAAGATTTATTGCCTTTGCTTTGGCCATGAAAATCCGAGCCTCGGGGGAATACACCCATACATCTTTTTTCGGCCGAGGTCCACCTAAAGGCTCGGTCTGGCCGCTTGCCTGTCGGTTACCATGGCAACCCCATCCCCTATCCCTTCTTACGCACTTGAAGTAAGTGGAGGTGAGTCTATTGAATGGTCTGTTTTCTTTTAATGTTGTGTGTATTTTATGTGTGTGAGCAGAAGTGTTTTAGCATTTTGTAACCAAGAAGCGATGTTAAAAATGTTAGATACATTGAGAGAATAATTTGCTCGTAACACAATATTACTTACTCTTATTTTTGGGTTTTTAGGGTTCTGGATGCACAGATGCAGAGACACATCAAGGAAGTTCTTTAACAGTTTATTGTTAAAAAAAAATCAAGTAGGTTGGTGATGCATAAAAAGAAGAAGAAACAACACAGGTGGTGGCAGCAGGAAACAGGCTGGCACATGAGAAGACAAGGCATCCAGAGAACAGCTGGGCACAGGCTGGAAAAACACAGGAAAAAAGGTAATAAGTAAGTACCGGGAAAAAGTATGTGTAGCAAAAAAATTTCAAGATCTTGAAAATCAAAGACAACGCAAATGCTGAAGCACTACCGAATGATACGGAGTAATCTGCTGCTGGAATAACGACATGACCGGGCTTATATGGAGAAGGTGATTGTGGATGTTTGACTCCAGGTGTGCCTCGCTGCAGCTCGTCAGGGAAAGCCAGCCACGCCTCCTGCCACACACACACAGGGAAAACCAAAGTACAATCCAACACAAAAAAAAACAAACCATAACTTATAAAACAAATGCATAAAATCACATCATTCCAGTGTTTCCATATTCCTGTTTGTCCCCAGCTTGCTCTTGCTTTAACCCACAGCAGGAGACGGCTGAATGTTGAATGTGAAGCCACCAACAAACTGACCAGATTCCCCGCTGAGACTGATGAGCGGGACTCTACTTAATAGAGGTCTGCTTTGTCTGCTTTTCTGTCTTCCTGTGTGTCGTTTTCTTTGCTTTTGTCACTTATCCTATTTCTTCTTTTCCTTTATTGTCTCCAGTAGGGCCTGTTTTCGCTCTCTTCTCTCTCTGTCTCCATAGCCTCAGGCCATGACAGCGAGGTGTTGAAAACAGGTGTCAACAGAGGTGTCCGACTCCTAGACAACATTCCCGCCTGATAAACCGTGATCAGTGTCAGAGACAATGTACACATACCTAAAAATACTGACAGCAGACAGATATGGACATACATGCATGTTTGGATAGTTGTGATAGGAAGTGTGAGTTTTGGGCCACTGACTCAGTCATGCATACTTTCATTGTGTTGCTAATGTAGTCTCAGTTGTATATACTGTTTTGTGGAGCTGAAAGGCTTAATACGCTTTGTTTCAACTCATTTGGCAATGGCTTGAATGTAACAGATGTTCATTAATATTAAATAGCTGCGCACTATAGGTTTAAACAGTTCACATTACTTTATTGGGTCAACAGTTAACTTAATTTATTATTGTATGTGCCGTTTTCTTTTGCAGGGTGCAAATGTTCCACCAAAACAAGTTCCTTCCGAGACTATTTTGCAGACTATTTTGCAGAGCCACCGTTGCTGCGTCCAGAGCTTAGCGGCACCCAAGACGATTGTGATTGTTTTTTGTGGTCTCCATAGGGCTGTGGAGATAGGTCTAGCAATGCGAGAGACTATTTAACAATTAACAAAGAATGTGCAAGAATTAAGTCCTGTAGACAGTGGGTGGAGAATGGGCAGATTATGACAAACCAAGAGATAGGCTTCGTTTACACGTGGCCAGCTATTTTCATAAACTGACATTTCAACCTCTCCGTTTTCAAAAATAACATCATGCACAGCTGTCGGTTTTCAGAAAAGTGTTCATCTACACGTACCCGTGTATATATGCTGTCAATGCCGTCAAGGCTCAAGCCCACGTAAGGCCAATCAGAATCCCGAAAATGGCAACAACCGCAACATATCACTTCGTCTCTCTTCTCTTCCTTTGTTTCAGTTTACATGCAAACGTGCAAACTAAGTTTTCCAAAATCTCCACTCTGGCTGAAGTTTTTAGAAAGAATCGTTAAAACAACTCTTGAACGTACATGTTCCACCAAAACAACTTCCTTCCTGAGGCTATTTTGCAGAGGCACCGTTGCTCCATCTGGCGCTTAGCGCCACCCAAGACGATTGTGATTGGTTTCTCCCATCCGGGAATTCTGTGTGGACTAGCCAGACCCTCCTCAGCAGCGCTGTGGAGGAAGGTCTGGCAATGCGAGACTACCTCCAGCCTAACTGTTTTAAGGACATCTGTTTATCTAAACTGCTTTTTATTTAAGCCACAAGGTGCTCCAAAGAAATTTCAGATCATCTACTCCATGGGAACTGCATGTGGTGTACTGTATCTGCCATGTCTTGTTCTGAAGTTACTGTCTGCAAAATAATGTTCGTACTCACTGACGATTTGTCAATTCAATTTTATTTATAGTATCAAATCATAAGAGTTATCTTGATTTAGTGCGACAGTGGCGAGGAAAAACTGCCTTTTAGGAAGAAACTTCGCCGAGACCCAGGCTCTTGGTAGGCGGTGTCTGGCGGTGCTAGTTGGGGATGTGATGAACAGTGGCAATAATAGTCACAATAAAGATAATGGTACAATGACTAGAAAATGGTAGTCGTAGTAGTTCATGTCATAGCAGGGCACTGCAGGGCGTTACAGTATGCAGCATGGCATGGCATGGCTGGATGTAGCAGGTTCAGCAGTACACCGTAGAGCGTTGCAGGGTGTAGTGAAGCAGGACCACGGCGACAGCTAAAACATATATATATATATATATATATATATATATATATATATATATATATACATATATATATATATATATATATATATATATATATATATATATATATATATATATATGATGTATCCTGGGATTCATTTAAACTTTAGTTTGAAGAAAGAAATAAAAAAAAATTCCCTAAGGAATTTATGGAATGGACCACCGGAGGAAAATAGGGGAGGGTCATGTCTTTTTATTCTGTGCTGACGGAAAGGTCATCCAACATTTTTCAGTCTAGAGGAGGGGGTCACCCAACTTTTGTATTCATGAAACGGCAACATTTCAAAGTGGCTTGTTTGGTGCATATTTTTCCATGTAGCTCTCAGTCTCTGCCCTCCTTCGCTACCAGATGGGTCTAACCGCATACGCCGAGTTTGCTGGGGGGGCAGGGGGAGCTGCCCCCTGGTGGCTGAAACGGGTCATTTCATCGTTTAAAAAATGAGTGGAATAATTCAATATGAATTACGTCTGTCATGATCAATCATAACGCAAAACAACTAAATGGTGGTAGGTAATACATCCAATTTCATATACTGCTTTAGTAAAAAAAAAAGTATTTCCTGGCTGATGATGAGAGCAGCAGGACGCAAAAAAACAAAAGTTACTGTTGCACTAGTCTGGACATCTTACCGTGCCAAGGTTGCAATAAAGGTTTCCTAAATGCCACATTTGATGTCAGCTTACTAATTGATTGCGGGTTTTGTGTAGATTTTATAAGTTACTTTGTTTAAACGGCGAAGAAGCCTAGTGACCAGCTAATGACGAGCAACCAGTTTGTGTGTTGAATGTTTGGCTACCCAGAGTGCCTTGCTGACTGGTCTCAATATTTTATTGTTTTATTTCATGTGAATACTAGTTTACTAGAGGAGTAACTAAGTATTTGAAGTAATCAAGTAATGCAGTAATGCAGAAAGTGTGCATTTAGTATCCATGCTTATTGTGTTTCCACAACAATGTTATTGAGTAAATCTACTGAAATGGCCACCACACTATAACAGAGTGTGATGCGTCAGATGAGAATGCAGAGGTTAAATCACATATGTCACGGCTGTAAATAAACAATGGGGTCTGTATGTTTTTGCCAAGCGCAAACCAGTACAGAAGGTATCGATAAATTGTTGGGAGAGGGTCATGCCTTTTTTCTGAATTGTTTTGGAGGGTCATACAATTTTTTTTTAGTGGCGAGAGGAGGGTCATGTTTTTTTTTGGCTAAAGCTCCCAGAACTCCTCTGGTTGCCTCTTAAATAACGAACAGTCCCTAAAAGACAATTATATTAATCACAATTATTTCTGAGACCATTAATTGTCCAGCAAAATTTTGAATTGTTACCTAGCTAATGACTAAGGCTGTAACCAGTGGCGGCTTTTGGCACGGGCGAACCGGGCAACCGCCAGGGGTGGCATTTTTTCATGACACAGCGGGGGCGGCAAGAGCACTTAAAAAAAAAAAATCTGTTTTCTACTGTGTTATCTATCATTTCACCATGTGGGGAATTGGCAAATTTGCACCCCTGCTTGCTGAGAAAGTGCCGTGCGCACACTGCACAGAGAAGCTGTGTGAAAAGGGGAGGGGGGAGTGGGGGACAGTTCACCTCTGGGTGGAACGGGTTGCTGGGCATAGGCGCCGATACCGTTGGTGCTCCGCTAATACTGAGCGCCCACGAAGCTGATCGCGGTTATGTGTCAGTTAAACTTTTCAAAAAAGTTCCAAGGGGGTCTCGCCCTGGGTGTAATTCAATGTAGAACCGCCCCTGGCTGTAACATCCCGGTAATGCTAACTCTGAGAGATCTTTACGACAGCGGGTGTGGTAAAAACACGTAAAAACAGCTTTTGTCGAAAGGAGCCGCTAGAATCAAGACAAATGGCGCGTTCATGCCACCTCGGAATGACAGGGACCGCCCCTGTGATTATGTTGTTTTTCCGTCTACCAGCATTCACATATCGGGATGCGTGTTCTTCTTCTGTTATATTGGCGTTTGGCATAACAACTTGTTGAATGACTGCCACCAACTGTTGGCCGTAGCCTAGAGCATCAGGTGTGTGGAACACCTGGTGAAAACATGGAGGCCACAATAATTTGCTGCTATTTTCTTATGCGAGCATACAAACAGCACATCGTCAGGTGTTTGTGTTATCTGCAGGACAACAAACGGGAAAGGACACGGATAAGGTGTATTTTTTTTTTAATACATAGGCCTATTTATGAATAATTCGCCTAATTCGCCTACATCAAACGTCAGTTGTCAACAACGCGTCACCAACTGGGAAACTCGGTTAGCAAAATCTGGCCCGAGTTTCCCACCTTTGATTCCCACAGGAAGGGACGTGAATGATGACGTCTTCACTCGGAAAAACGTTTTTCTGATGTCCATGAACGCACAGAAACTGAAAGTTTGGGGGTCGAGGGATTATGACAAACTGGTCCAAAAAACACTGGGCAAAGCAGGTGAGTTGAGTCTCCTCATCAGTGTGCCATCCTTTTCCATAGCAAAACAATAGATACTAAACTAGACAGGTTAGCGTGCATAATATAAAGGTGAACAGACGATCTGGTGCAGACTGAGTGAAGAGCCAGGTTTTATAACGGGGTTGATTAGTGGAATCTGCTTCAGCTGCGTAGAAAATCACAGGTGATCTGATGAGGAAACGGGATACACACGCACACAGCATAGCACAGCACATTAAGAAAGTGCTGTTATTGCTCCTATGTTGTGCGTTATGGGTGTCAGTTATCCCATTATGCTCTCTCACACTCCTCCCCTCACCAGATTTATTTTAGTGCACAGATGTGGAACAGGATAATTTCTCCAAATGAGTGATATGTTAATCTTCCTTTATTTCCATACTCCCTGTAGCTCATTGAGGTTATAGCAGAGCCCCTGACCCTGACAACCTCTCACCTGTGCCTCTTTCAGCTTTCCCTCTGCCCCTCCCTCCCCACAGACTGTTATCGGCACCACAGACTGTAGTAAATTATGATGTCGCATTAACCCTTGAACCCTGACATGTAAAAGGTCATGCCTTGGGGATAAATAATCCCTCTCGACAAGGGCAATATTTCCACTGGTGTGGCATGTGGCTGATAAGACAACGCTCCCTCAGGAGCAGATGGCTGGAGCCTTTTGTACACAGAAGAGGTACAAAGTGAGATAATCCAGTGACCAGAGGAATCCTTGACTTCAGACAGACTGAATGAAAGCTTCTCATTTTTAGTCGTCAACCGGTGATTTTTCCGGCATGCTTTACGTAGCAGGAGGGAGTCGTCCCTGACTTTGGTTCTATACAATGAGTGATAGTAGGTACAGGAGTCTTTAAATGTGTATTTAGAACAAGGGGGTAAGCGAGCATCTGGAAAGCGTACCTCCTATGGAGAGATTGTAGGCTAACAAACCATCACCTCCTGTTAGCATCCCATTTTGACGTCACTTTGACAGCGAATAACTTTACATGTGAAGCGTTTAAAGACTTTTTTTGTCCATTGTTTATTTCTAAAGAAACACGACAATGTATAAAAGGCTCCATTACCTTGTATCTCACGTTATGGCTCCGTAGCAGACGTTTTTTTTTTTTTTTTTTTATAAAAATAGGCTAACGATTGTGTCATAGCCACGCGACTTACTGTCGCATAGTAGAGGGATTACCATATAGTACAGGAGAAGCTCGCAGGCAGTTTTGACTTACATTAGCTGTTTAAGTTTAATTACTAATGTTAACTAGCATTTTAGTTAGCAATAATTAGTCTGTGTCCATGTTATCTCCTTACATACACCTACGCTCTCCGTCTCTGCAATATTTGGAATGATTGCGATTTCTCTTGGCACAGCGACCAGAAGACTTACAGACAGGTTGCTCACGTCACATTTATGTCGTCTCTCAGTTGGAGTAACGCTCAGCGCTCACCGGAAAAGTAATTCTAATATCCACGGGATCTGTTGGTCCATTCTTATATACTGTCTATGTTTGCACCCCCGGTAGGAATAGCCTATAGGCCAGGGGTTTTCAAACTTTTTGTGTGTGTGGACCACTATTTGTAATCAAGAATTTTCGTGGACCACCTCATAATATACATATTAAAATATGTCTACACACAGTCCTACCTGAATTAATCCGCACCTCATAATAGGCCAACTACCACTAAAACTATAACTGGTCATCGCATCAGTACAACAGGCTTGTTAAAAGGAAGTTTACTGCACACAACGGCTGCCACATATTTATTTACTCAAGTGCTCGAGGGCATACTCAGGTTCATTTGAAAAACAGGCTTATTTCCATAGTAATGGAGTATTAAATCTATACAGTAATAAGAACACTTGGATATAGTCAAAATTTCTAAAACTAGCCTATTTTAGTAATCACACAATAACTTGACAATTTAAATTGTATATCAATATACATTCTTAATTTTTATGGGAATTTCCTGGTAAAATGAAGGTTATAAAACTATTATTTCATACTTTATGTGATTATTTTTGTGTCTTTAATTCCAAACAAAACTTCTCAAGTATCAAACAAAAAACACTAACTCAAGCAAAATAATTGTCACTTCAAAGGTAAAACTTAAAACTTGCAAACAAAACATTTGTGTAGTCGTAAACGATTGCTCTTTTTTTTTGTTTGATAAGATGACCTTTTGTTTACAGTTCCCTCTCTTTCTTTCTCAGTGATCAGTCTTTTGCTCTCTCCAACATGTTTGCAGTTTTGCTCCCTGCTTTCTCGTTTGCGCTTCCCAAGTCTTTGCTTGCGATTCTGACACAAAGCTATCGCGTGGGCGGGTCTTACAGGGGTGCGTCCCCATTGGCTAATTTCGTCTTCAGTTAGTTTGAGTGACAGCTCAGTGCCTGCTGGCCCCCTGACGTTTCAGTGCAGCTAGCTAACGTTAGAGATTTTGGAGGACACACAAACCAGCAAGTTGGACTTTTAGTCATTGAAATATGTTCTCAGGGCAGCATTGCATCTTATTGGTTCTCTCATCCATCCAATCAGTGCCAGCAGGAAGCGGGATATGGATTATTTGAATTTTTTAGGAGGTGGGGCTTGGATTATTTGAAGGAGATCATTGCAAACAAAAGGAGATCGTTGCGGTCAAGGTAATGGTATGTTTTATGTTGAACTGTATTAGAAAATGTCAAGATATTAAAGTATTTGGATTAAAGTAAAGCTTGTTTTACTATCAGCCTGTTATTTAACTAGCTAGCTAAGTAATTTAAGTAAGCTAGCTCGCAACATTAGCTAGCTAGCTCTAAGAAATGACAGTATCATAGCTAATGTTAGCTTATATTCTATTAATAACCTTAGCCTGATGAAATGTGTAACTTTTACTGGCTATGATAGCAAGTTATGCTGCTCTCATTGCACCTTATGTTAGGTCTAGGGACATTTTTGCTGCGGTAGTCTTGCTGCTCTCAGGGCATCTTGTCATAGCCACGTTATCACCCATAGAGGAACGCCTGCTGAGCTGTTCTCCGATCAGGGGACAAATTTCAAGGGAGGTGAGCGAGAACTCCGTGAGAACTTTATTGGAATGTCTAATGAACTGCAATCTCCTTGCACCACAGAAGATCTCCTTCCGCTTTAACCCCCCAGCAGCTCCCTACTTTGGAGGGGTGTGGGAGAGGGAGATACACTCTGTTAAGAGTGCACTCTATGCCACAGTTGGTGCTCAACCTGTTCCTGAAGAAGTGCTTTGCACCATACTGACTGAGGTGGAAGGGATCCTCAACAGTAAGCCCTTGGGTTATGTTTCTTCAGATGCCAGCGACCCAGATCCAGTGACTCCCAGTGTTCTTCTTACGGGGCGGCCTGATGGTTCTCTACCGCAGGTAGTCTACCCCGAAAGTGAGCTCATCTGTCGCCGACGTTGGAAACACTCCCAAGTTTTGGCTGACCACTTCTGGGCCCGTTTCATCCGGCTCTATGTGCCGAGTCTGCAAGCTCGCCAGAAGTGGCAGGCTACACCAGCTGTGTAGTGATGTTCCCTGATCCACATCTTCCGAGGGCCCTCTGGCCCATTGGGAGAGTGGTCAAGACTTATCCCAACCCTGACAGGCACATCAGGTCCGCTGATGTAAAGGTCAAGGAGAGAGTCTACACCCGGCCAGTTGCCAGGCTGGTGTTCCTCCCTGCACTTCCTTCTGGAGAAGATGGAGACAGTTCCACTCCTGCCCTTACACCCCAGCCATAGAACTTTGTTGCCTTTATTGATGAGCAAATACATTCGGGGCGGCTGTAGAAAAGGCCCCAAAGTTGTTAGTGTTGCAATTATTTAGTACAGTTGACCATGTCGTGTTTTATGTTTCACGTTTACTCTCGTTTATTCAGTGCTTGTAGCGGGGTGGCCAAAGCACGTGCTGGTTGGTATATTATAGCTGACGTCACACAGTTGATGAGCACTATGATAGAGTTAGTCGGTCAGTTGGAGTGTAGTTGGGAGCAGCATTTTTTCTTCAGAGTGTGCGTAAATGAGAAGAGTAAGTATATCTGCTGCATAACTCTTGATATTTTATTTCTTTGTTAAACCAGCTGTTATTGATGTGGATGAGAGTTAGGAGTTTAAGGGGTTGCCACGCTACGCAACCACTGTGCTAATTATAGCCACGTTCATAAAAGCTAGTTTATCGCCCTCGGCTCACCCGACTCAGTACGTCGGGTCAAAATATGTAACATTGTGTTTAAATATGTTGATACTTTTTATACTTGTTGTTAAGATTGTTCAGTACTTTGTGGTTGAGTAAAATAAGAAATTAGTGGTGTTAAATAGTGTTATTTGTGCCGCTATTGAGGCTTCTCTGTCGAGACTTTGCTAGCTTGAACGGAACATAGCATCCGGTCCGGGTTTTTCACAATAAAAGCATCAAGCCGTTCAGTTTAGTTGAAAGCTTTTAAGCGTATCATAGATAACAGGAAGTGTTGTCTACGTTATCGGTAACTTAACAGATGGGAGAAAATGTCTGAGAATCCCATATAATAAGTGTCTGAATCCTTTTTCTCTGCTTACATTATTGGAGTTTAAGAGATATAGCCATATGCTGAATATTGTTGATTTTATGTTCGGTAATGTATATTAGTGTGTAAGAAGGAATGAATGTAAACATATGTTTCCTTTATTAATTTGTATTTTGTTCCTCTCTTTTATAGAAACCACACTCACACTCAAACATACACAAAGAATGAGGAAGAAATAAACCGACAAAGAACATCTCTCAGCTCTTCATTCATTTATCCATGGGATATTTCGCCTTAAGTGGTGTTCTGGCCGACACCCCTGAGTGAACTTAGTGATAGCCCTATAACTAGCACCTAGACTGAGCATCTCCCATTATCTACATTACACCCCTGTTGCCGTGGGAACATTATGAAGTGACATAATTACGCGACGTGAACATCATCGAAAAGCTGCAAACCCCGCGATGAAGCCATGATGAAACCGCAGTTTTTGCAAGTTCCCGCAATTTCATCGCATAAAATTGCATAAATACCCCGCATATTACATTGCATTTTTTAAGAAAACGTGCCGCATAATCAAGGATTTTCGCCCGCAACAATCACAAAAAAACTCAGACAATGGTCTCAGATTCACACAGTTTCACGTGTTTCATCCATCTGCCGTCGGTGTCGCCATTTCTCATTTCACCTGTTACTGTGCATACGCCTGGGTCAGAGTGTCCGTGGAGGACCGCAGATTTTCCCGTCCCGTTTGCTTTTCAGAAATCCCAATTCTTGCGACGTCTTCTTTTATGCGTACACCACGTTTATAAATGAGGCCCCTGTTGAGGCTTCACTATAACCCCCCGGTGTTTATGACCTCGCCAGTACAGTCTTTCTCTTTGTATGTGAAAGACATATGTTGTGATTTATGTTGTACTGTTTTTTTTTTGTGTGCAAACCAATAAACAAACAAACAAATAAACAAACATTAGCTGTTTAGAATAAAATATGTATACTGGACTTGTCATGATTAATAACCAATAATAAATGTTAAAATAAAATAATTTGTTTTATTCATAAATTAAAATTGAAAAAATGTTTTTTCTTTTTTGACTTCTCTTTTTTACATATATGCAGTTCTATTGGTATTTTTAAGACGCAACTGACAGCTCCCAATACATCACTCCTCTCCTTCTTGCTGTGAAAACAAACAGTTTGTAAACAACCTAGTCACAATGCGAACATCATTACATCAATTCTCTTCAGCCTTCCCTCCTACTTTGTGAGCACTCGTCTGCTGTCTCATGTTATTTCCCCAATGAGGAGAGGGCAAATTGCAGTAATGAACAAGGCAAAACATATTTTCCATGAAACTCTCTTTCAGTCTGTCTGAGAAAGCACCTAAAAGGCAGACTTATGGCTCCTTAAAGCCTCAATTGCCCCATTAAATAGAGCTCGCTAATCATAGCACAGACACTGTATTTGAAAGTAATTGAGAACACTGTTATTGATCTTGATATTGATGTCATTGTTTAAATATTGATCATCTTTGGTGTTTGAAGGGGTGTTCTTATCGCATTGCCGAAAGAGTGAGGAAAGTTCACTGTATTAGCAAAGCAAGTGAAATAGATGCAGTAATTGGCCCTTGGTAAAAAATAATTTAGATACTGTATACATATGAAACAATACGATACAACTTCATTATGGGTGTGGGTATGGGTATATTGTGTTGACCCCAGGAAGAGTAGCTGATCAGCTAATGTGGACAACAATTACACATATAGTACAATAGATGAAAACACATCAGCAGCTGTGATAAAGAAACCTGTTTCATGATATCCTCAGATCCAGATCTTAATTGGTTTAGCAACAGAATAGACAGATGTAAAAAAAGAGTTCTTGAGCCTGTTGTGTCTAAACGAAGATGCACATTTTAATGCTAAAAAAGGTCTTTTGATTTGTAAATGACCACTATTTTTGAACCAAGTGCTACTAAATGAAAGGCTATTAGGCTATGTGTGTGTGTGTGTGTGTGTGTGTGTGTGTGTCTCCACATCATAAACAAAGCACACTCTAAAAAAAATCATAATTTTACAGTAAATTACTCTAAATTTTTACAGTAGTTTTTCAGTTTTTTAAAAATAGTATAAAAACAGTAAAATTACAGATATTATCTGTAAATTAACAACCCACCTGTTATTTTACGTGCTATGCCAATAATGCCAAACTACAGTTATTTCCCATTTTTTTTACAGAAAATTACTATAGTAATTATGATATTTGCCTGTTATTAAATGTTTTACTCATTATATAAAGGTTTATCTCCATACTGACAATTTAAGATTTTTATTTTCTAACTTTTTTCTTCTTCTTTGTTATACTGTTATATTGACAACAGACTACTTGTTTTAACTGTAGCCTGTTACTTTACTACTGTTTTAATGACACTTTTAATTGACACAAAGTTATTGATAGATTGATTCATTGTGATTAATTACTTATTGACTGAGATTGATTGTGACTGATTGTGATTGAGTCAATCATAGTTACAGTATTACAAACAGTATAGATTATAATTAATTTATTGTAAATATTGTTTTCTATTATTGTTATTAATATTTTTAAATCCAAACAAAAGCCATTTGAATTTGTATGATTGGTCAATGTGGCTGTCATCCAGGAAACTGGCCAATGAGCACTGAGCACGCCTTCATTTTAAAGTAGCTACGTCAATTTGAATGCTGCAGGACTTCAGCGCTACTCTGTTGCTCCACTCCTAATGAATTACGTGGATCATTACCTGGATTATTTTACATCTGCATGCCAAATTATTATTTGAGTGAATTTGAGTTGTGGGATTTCAACGGAGAACAAAAAAACAAAACAAAAATGGGAATATGGACACAGTGGAAGAGTCAGAATCTGTTTGCTCTCCTAACATGAACTTCACGTTATAACCGTTATCCTGGCGATATCAGGTAAGAAAACATTTCCCAGTTATTTTTCTAAGTTAATAACCTAACGTAATGTTTGTGTTCATATCCATAATTTAGACTGTAACGTTGTCAGACTGTTAGGTTAGCTAAATGCTGAGTAATTAACGTACTGATGTTACAGGTAACTTAATGTGGTAGCTAACGTTATCTAACATTAGCTTGTTAAGCTCGGCATGATGTTAGCAAAACACAACACAACTTGAATGTCTAATTTTCCAGCCCACACAAGTCAGTAATGTAACTATAATGCCTTCTTGGATAATAAGTTATTACAAGTATATTGATCATTTAAAATGTAACTTTAACTGTAACAAACAATCCAATAGCCATTTGCTGTGATGTCACTCTGGACAGTCTCCCATGTCAAGGGTCACAGCATTGGATTGTGGTGTATTGATCTGAAGAAGACACTGTCCATTTATCTGTATAGAGATTTATAGGTTTAGATATTGAGGTCAAGACAGAGCAGGTATGTGGTCACTGCATAATGAAGAATGGCTCTCCAAACTCACCTGCTTAACGCTATTTCAAAGTGCCCAAACTGCTCAAAGTAGTTCCACTTTCAGTGGGAAAAGAATGTATTTATCTTAGGGTGTAAATAAATGATGTTGATGATATGCTATTCATCCTAAGTGAATATTTGATCAAACTAGGAAAGAAATGGTCAGTTTAAATCCCTCCAGGATTTTGCGGCCTTTTTTTGAGATTGTTGCAGCCCAAAATGCCTGATTTTGCGGGAGCTTTTGTAAAACATTGCAATAAAAGTTGCAATGTCTTTTGTATTTTTGTTGCAATGAATTTGCGAGAGACAGTGAAAGTTGCAAAAAAAAGTTGCTATTTTTTTTTTTTGTATAGTTCTTTAAAAATAAAAAGGAAACTTGTTTTGGGGAGAATAAAATTACTCTGGGCTGAGTTTTCCTAGTAACCTTATCAAAAAGGCTCAGGATGCTGCAAATGTTGGTATAATATGAAAATGGCTGGTGTATTTAAGACAAAAAAATAATTCATTGAATGAATCAAATTTGAACATATCTGTCAGTGGCTTGTTGACCTTTACATTGTTAGTTAATTTCCTATCCTGGCCTGGGACACACATTTATATTAGGGCTTTCAAACGATAAAAAAAATGTAATCCCGATTTATCGCTGAAGTTCTATAGTTAATCGGGATTAATCTGATTATTTATCACATGATTAAAATTCTATTTTGCATTTCAGAACAGTTTTTAAGTACGTATTAACAATCAAAAGCATTTTTTACCAGTGTATCTTGATTGGGAATCAAATGAATGCAAAGAAAGTTACTTTATGAACTTGATTTTAAGATTTGTAATTATTTATTTACTGTAAACAAAATAAATTTGTCATTATTGCACAATTCCTCCAAGTACCTAACTATAAAACTAAAAATCCCTATTAATATAAAAAATTTGCTCACTATCAACACATACATGCTTGACAATATTAAAAAGTTTGTAAATAACAGCTCTGCATTTTCAGTCCCTCCAGGATTTTGCGATTCAATTCACACAAATTCAACCAATCACCGTGAATTTGGTGCGACTCGCAATTTTGACCAATCACTGCAACTTTTCCGCAAATTTCACCAATAACTGGAGTTTCCCGCGACTTCAACCAATCCCAGCAGTCCCATGTGCCAGACTTTGTATCAGTATGTAACTCTGAGAGCCACTGACCAAGCAGGAGTGAGAACGGGTTGACGTAATACACGTACGAAGACGAGATGTGTGTGACTCGAACATCTCACATTTACCAACAAAACGTACAGCGAAAGACAAAACAAGGACAGACCGTCCTTCCAACCTGTATACATTTTAACATCAATGTACGCTGTAACGTTTTTTTTCACTCTAACGTCGCTGAAAGCTGCTGCTGTTTCAATCCTTTCGGCTCTCTGCAGGGGGCAGGGCGGCTGCTCAGTTTCCCCCCTCAACTGACACGCACACACAAACACACAGTAGATGCAGGAAAAACCCGGAGATGAGACGTATAGGATGACCAAAATTGAAGACAGCTACGCTCGTTATTGTAAGTGCAATGATAAGTTAAAGTCCAATAAGAACTTTATGAAACCGTATAAATTAGGGCTGTCAGCGTTAACTAAATTCATTGTTTTGTGTTTCATACGCACAGACATGTATGTTCACTTTAACAGGTGACCAAGCAGCTTTATATATATAAGGGCTTTCAATTGATTCAAATATTTAATCGTGATCAATTGCACATTAATCACATTTTTTTTACCTGTTCTAAATGGACTTTTAAAGGGATATTTGTCAAGTTTTTAATGCTCAAATGGTATTTGTGACTCAACGTACTCCGGTTGTAACTCAATTCATATAGACGGTCCATGCCTAAAAACTGAAACTCAACTTGCCTTTCAGAAGACCCTTTCCTTCTCCATTTCTGCGAATTTGGTGGCTTGAAATGCTTTTTAATGATCATTGATTAGTTAAAATTGTAAGTAATAAAGCATGTTACTCAGAATGGGAAGTCTCTCTTTAGATTAGTGTGGCTCTTAAAGGAGCATTTTATCAGTGATTCAGGATCAGGTTTAATCTCCGAAGCCAAACAGGGTGTGGCAGTGCCACTTCAGAGCGTACGCCACATCCATGGCGCTTACTACTGTCTTCCTCTAGGCGTGCTCGGTGTTAGCTGAAGCCATCACGGATCACATTCCTTCAGCACACCGCGGGTTTCCTCGTAGTTCAGACTTGAGTTGGCTTCACTCTGCTGCAGCGAGCCAGACGACGGATGGTGGGTTTGGTGTTCCCCTGATTTCCCAAACTATGGCGCAGCTCGAGGCCCAAATCACAGAACCGGTGTGCAGTAATCGTGAAGGAATTTCCGTTAACTTATTATCGCATTCATTTTGACAGCACCTAATATACATTAGCAGAATTATTGTTCTATTCTTATTTCAAAGTAAAATGTCTGAAAGCTAGGCTATAAAATAAATAAAAAGAGAAACCCCCTCTCTCTCCCCCTTTCCTGTCTTCAGCTATGCTATCAAGTAAAGGCCAAAAAAAGCTAAAACAAATAATCCATAAAAATAGTCTAAGGGCAGCAAGTGAAACCTGCAGTTAAGTAGTAGGTCATTTTTAAATTTAATTAAAAAAATCTTTTCACTCGAAGTTACCGTCTCTGAGCTAAAGTTAAAGCTCTGAGCTTTACACTTGTGATAGTATTCCCCCGCAAAATACATTTTTATACTGAGCTCCAAATATTTTCAATCACAGCAGGTCAAGCTGCATTTCTCCAAAAAGCAATATTCTTTTATATTTAACGACGGGCAGAGCTCGTAATAGAAAGCCTGATAACGTCAGCAAAGCAGATATGAGCCAAAGGTGAGGATCAAAACAGCTTGTGGGGTTGTGAGAATTTACTGTATCTCAACGTTGGAACGAGATGGAAGTGCGACTCATTTTGCAGGGTGTGAAATAAGGAATGCTCTGAGCAGAGGGGAGAGGTGAGAAGGAGGGAGGAGAGTGACACACAGAGAGAAGCTGATGGGCAGACATTTAGTAGAGGGAAATAATCAGAGAGAGAGACAGCGAGAGAGATAGAGAGTGAAAAGAAGGATATGTGAGATGCAAATCTGTCTCCTGTAAATTATTCTTATATACATCCTGTTGCATCAACAAATATTGTGCAGTTTGTAGGAAGCATAATGTCGGCTGTTTGTCTCCTTAAATGCATCTAAACACACCAAACATCACTTGGTGAAAATGAATCAAATTTAGACAACTAGATGATCTAAGGAATCAATCGATGATGTTGTAAGTTAAACTATAAAGAATTTAAATGTAACATTTGCTCGACATATTGTAACCATGTTTATTAGTACAGTGAATTGCCACACACTGGGTTAAATGCATGCTTCTCCTGTGAGACAAAATGTATGTGCAGTTGTACACTCTGACAAAAAATGATAGTTTAATCACTGAACATGTTTTACAGATCTGACTGATCAGATGCTGTCCTAAACACCTGTTTGACGAGGTTTCCCTGGACCCACAAGACTCCTCATAGTATGAAGGTATTGCGGGACAGGTGCCATACTTCTGCCAAGTGATGGTCTGAAGACAACACAGCAGCATCATGAAAGATTCCGTATCCACAGGATGACTTCTGTGACCTGAGAGCCTACATTACCAGCTGGCACATCCTCAGTAGAAAAGAAACCCTTTAGACTGGTTGAGGACATGATCTGGACAGTTAACATGTACTACTGTGTGCATTATGTATACACAGTTTATATTTCCATTTCATTGACTATAAATAAAGTGCTTTATTTCTAAGAAGGATTTGGTCATTTTTAAGTTAAGTAGTAAGGCTCCTTAAGTGTTATATAACATGTTTTTTTTTCACAAAGACTGTAATTGCACTGTTTAAACAGGTGATATTTCTGATTTAATGCATGTAGAAGGGTCAAACACTCAGTCCATTTAACATCCTGACTATAAAAATGTAATGTAATGTAGACAGGTAATAGTGCAACACATTCTCACACCCATCTCGTAAAATAGGGACGTTTGGTCAGGTGCCTTTGTCGTTCTTATAAATTCGCCCTTATATACTACTCACTAAATCCTATCTAACTGCTGCTCTCCCCGGTACGTTACATAAATACACTGAAGGACGCCTTTTATGTCCCATCAGACGCTGACAGCCACTGTCCAAATGTCCTTATTTTACGAGTTCGGAATGAGAACGGGTTGAATAGTGACAGTAAGCAACACAAAACATTTAACAGTTATAAACTTTGTTTTGACAGATGACAATATGAATAAAACGAAAGTAATTTGGAAAGGGTATTAAATCTAATCTGCAGCGTGAAAAACATTTCACAGCATAAATATAACGGACGGATAAAAACTTCAAGTGAAATTCTATTAGTTACTTTGTGAAACAAGAGGTCCTTTCACAATGATCAATGTCTATGGACAGTACAGTCCTTACAGTAGCTGTTGATACTTAAGTTACTGAGCAGTTGAGAAGTATGACACCTGTCGAGCAATAACTTCCTCCTGATGGTTTGTCATACTTTGAGGAGAGTCTGATGGGTCCAAGTACACCTCATCAGTGGTCAGTCAGATCAGTAAAACACAGCAGATTCAGTGTTAGATTGAACTAGGCTATCATTTTTTATCACTGTGTACAACTGCACATACATTTAGTCTTCAATAAAGGAGCAGTGTAGTGAAGGTTCTAGTTCTGGGTTTATCACCAGGTTCACTCAGGTATGTCGGTCAGAACATCACTTAAGGCAAATATTCCAGAGTATGAAATTAAGAGATGGTTCTTAATCTGTTTATTTTTCCTTTTTCTTGTTTGAGTTTGAGTGTGTGTGGTTCCTATAAAGAGAGAAACATAATACAAATGAATAAAGGAAACATACTGTATGTATACACTTGTTCCGCTTTACGCAGGAATATACATTACCAAACATAATATAAACAATAGTCGGAATATGGCTATAGATGTCAAACTCCAATCATGTAAGCAGAGAAAAAGGATTCAAACGCTTATTATATGGGATTCTCAGACATTTTCGCCCAACTGTTAAGTTACCGCTAACGTAGACAACACTTCCTGTTATCTATGATACGCGTTAAAGCCTCCAACAACATAACGACTGGATGCTTTTATTTTGAAAACCCTATAACGGATACTATTTGAGCTAGCTATATTTAACACCACTTACTTCTTATTTTACTCAACCACAAAAGTATTGAACAACCCAGCTAACAATTATGAGCGGGCCGCTTCCGTAAAACCTGCGGCGCTGTCGGCTGAGTCGCGGCATCGGCTGAGTCGTGGCAACCGCAATTAGGCCAAGTCATTTTGCCACCTGCAGGCAAGCATCCTACCGCAGATAAAACTTTTTCTTTTGGCTCATCTACCAATGGTGGGTAACCGAAACAAAAGCCAGCCTAAATATTTTCTACCGACCAACATCATTTTAAAGATTTTTAAGACTATTATATAGGCCAACAGTAGCCTACAGGGCTCTCAAGTTTTGAACTGAGTTCAGAGTGAGGTTTTTGGGGGTATAGGTGGGGATTTTTTTGTACAAATAAAAAAAATATTTATTTAATTCAGCATTTCTTTGTGTGTGTGTGTGTGTGTGTGTGTGTGTGTGTGTGTGTGTGTGTGTGTGTGTGTGTGTGTGTGTGTAATTCAATTTACCAGCATTGACTGGTGACAGCTGTTAATTTTAACCCTTGTGTTGACTTCGGGTCACATTGACCCGTTTTCAATTTTTGTTTTATATCAATATAGGTCGTAGAAATAAGCGCTGAAAATGTGTAGAAGAAAAATGTAACAATTTAAAACATTGGATAAAGAAAAAACAAACTGTGAACAAAAGGCGTCAAAAACGTCGAAAAGAATTGTGTTTTTTTTTCAAGGTTGCCGGGAAGACAAAACTCTGGGCGCTCGGCTCAGACCCTTTTTACCAGTATGAAGCCGATTTCAACTGTAGCACGCTCAGCTCATCACTGGAGTGACGTGTGCACAACTTTGGGTGAGATAAAACTCAGTGCCTGACATAGAATCAACCCTTTCCCAATTACGGTGAACTTAGGTAAGTCTTGTGTTCCATTTCCTTAAAAAGCATCAACATTTCACGCAAAGCATAGTTTCAATCACGTTCCCTTAACATCCTATATTAACTCTACATATTTATAACTGTTGCTGAAATTATTATTATCGATCTTTGGTCGTGTAGCCACTTCCTTCAACATGTGGATCCCTCCAGATGAAACGAAAAGAGAGAATTCAGAACTCGAATTCAATTAATAAGTATTAATTAGGACAACAGAAAATTCTTTATCATGTCTGAGTAAAGTAGTGCTAGTTAGGGGTAATATATATGAAAGTGGCTCCGACTTTTATGGCGCGAACGAAGCTAGATAGCTAAGATTAACACTATTTAGCTCAAGGTAGCTAATATTGACTAGCTGGGCTATTAGCTCAGGATTTCGTTGCAGCTTGGCAAATAATATGCCTGAGTAAAGTAGTGCAAGTTGGGGGTAATATATGAAAGTGGTTTCGACTTTTATGACGCGAACGAAGCTAGCTAACATTAACACTATTTAGCTCAAGGTAGCAAACATTGACTAGCTGGACTGTTAGCTTATGGTTTCGTTGCAGCTTGGTAAATAATGTCTTGAGTAAAGTAGTGCAAGTTGGGGGTAATATATATGAAAGTGGCTCCGACTTTTATGGCGCGAACGAAGCTAGATAGCTAACATTAACACTATTTAGCTCAAGGTAGCTAATATTGACTAGCTGGACTGTTAGCTTATGGTTTCGTTGCAGCTTGCCAAAGAATATGTCTTGAGTAAAATAGGGCAAGTTGGGGGTAATATATATGAAAGTGGCTCTGACTTTTATGGCGTGAACAAAGCTAGCTAGCATTAACACTATTTAGCTCAAGGTAGCTAATATTGACTAGCTGGGCTATTAGCTCAGGATTTCGTTGCAGCTTGGCAAATAATATGCCTGAGTAAAGTAGTGCAAGTTGGGGGTAATATACACTATATGACAACAATATGAGCTTGACTAGCCTTCTACATAGATCTTTTACTTGCATATTGTTTGCAATTAACTTCAGATGTGTCTGACTTATCAATGCCAGCAGCATAGCTTGTGTTCACTTACTATATTTTTTTAATATATATATATATATATATATATATATATATATATATATATATATATATATATATATATATATATATATGTATATATATATATAGCCATATTTTTTATTTCTATTTCCATACACAGGTGTTTGTGTGTGTATATGGGATGTCACAATTATATATTTGTGTGTTAGATAATGTTGAGAACCTTGTGAACTGGTGAAATGCTTTCTTATCAAAGTAACTTACACATGTCTTGATGGACCCTATTTTATGCACTGTGTACAGTTCTGGTAGTGGGGTGATGTCTTAATGGTTATTGGGTTGGGCTTGGACTCAGAAAAGGAAATCGTAATGCTTTAGTATACTAAGACATTATGGATGGTTTTGTACCATGCTAATCTTTTTTTCTTTTTTCCTCATGTAATCTTGCTTTTGCTGTTCTATTTAAATAAACACTGCTCTAAGGTAAGAATGGCTAATCAAATACATTCTTTCAAATCCAATCTGAGACGCAAGGCAGTTAAATCAGTGTCTAATTTGCTACAAGGTATTGAGAACGAGCTTGTTGACGATGATCTGACTGATGACCACACTGTACATGACTTAGACGTAGTAAACTGTGACGACAGTGATGGCTTGATGCATGACTGGAACTTTGACAGTGACTGTGATGATAGAGAGGGCCATGCTGAGAATAGACCTGACCTTTCTGATGATTTAGTCAATTGGGCTTTGGAGTTTAATATCACCATGGTTGCACTTACTGCTTTGTTGTCTATCCTACATTTTCACCACCCCAATTTGCCAAGAGATGGGAGGACTCTCCTCAAAACAGTCACCAACTACAAAATCCTACCTGTAGCAGGAGGTGCCTTCTTTTACTTTGGCGTATTAAATGCTATAACAGGCCTTCTTGGAAATGTGTGGATGAAACTCCCTAGCAAGCATTGCCTGCAGTTACAGTTAAACTTTGACGGGCTCCCATTGTTTAAGAGTAATAACCAGCAGCTGTGGCCCATTCTAGGTTTATTGAAGGAAAGCGGTAAATGTCCCTTCATGATTGGCATTTTTGGAGGGGATTGCAAACCCAAATCACTCACTGAGTACTTGAGGGACCTGGTGAGTGAGTTGAGTAGTCTTCAGTCCGGGTTTTGGTTCAAAGGAAAGCTGTTTTTTCTGCGAGTCTGTTCTGTTGTGTGTGACGCTCCAGCCCGGGCTTTTGTTAAAGGCATAAAGAGTCATTCAGGCTATTCAGCTTGTGATAAATGTGTACAGATGGGTGTATATATAAGAAATCGCATGACTTTTCCACAGACTGACTCCGCCTTAAGAACGGATGCTAGTTTCAGGCAAATGTTGGATGAAGATCATCATGTAGCACAGTCTCCTCTGACTGGACTTGGTATCGACATGGTACTTGATTTTCCTCATGATTACATGCATTTGGTGTGTCTTGGGGTTGTACGTCGGTTGTTTGACCTGTGGTGTAGTGGGCCTTTGCCAACTCGCTTGTCTGGTCAGCTGGTTAAAGCACTATCTCAGAACCTACAGGACCTGAAGAATAACATTCCGTGTGAGTTTGCTAGAAAGCCTAGAGTGTTTGAGGAAAGAGGGAGATGGAAGGCTACGGAACTACGACAGTTCTTGCTGTATACAGGCCCTGTCGTTCTCGTAGATGTTCTGGCTGCTCCAGTCTACCACAACTTTATGCTGCTGTCGGTTGCTATTTTTATGCTGGCTAATCCTGAGGTGGATGTAGGGATATGTGACTGTGCAAAGACACTACTTGTGTCATTTGTTGAACATTTTGGCAGACTTTATGGTGAGGGCTTTCTGGTGTACAATTTGCATGGCCTTGTTCATTTGAGCGATGATGTTAAGAGACATGGATGTATTGATGTGATATCTGGGTTCCCTTTTGAGAATTTTCTTGGTGAGGTAAAGCGCATGGTTAGGGGGCCAAATTTCCCAGTTTCCCAGATTGTTCGCCGCTTGTCTGAGCGTACCAATAACAGAAGGGTCCATGATGGCCATGAGAAAGCTGGAACTGTATTAAGGAAAGAGCATGTTGGTGGCCCCTTACCATAGGGTGTTAGAGGAGGAATACAGGAGTTTAAAGAGTTGCGCACAGATCAGTTTTGTGTAAAAATTACAGAGAGGGATAACTGTATTAAAATAGGTAATGACATTGGCTTGCTTCAGAATATCATCTTGCTTGAAGGTAATATGCACTGGGTGTACTATCAGTTCCATGCTGTTGAGCCATTCTACACATATCCCCTCAGTTCATCTAGCCTGGGCGTGTTTCTTCTCTCACAGTTGTCAGAGAGTTTGAAGTGCGTTAAAGTTGATGATGACCTTCGTAAATATGTCCTCCTCCCCTTCAAAGACAAACATGTGGGAATGCCTTTGTTGCATTTACATTAGACATTGTTGTGTTGAGATTAAGTGTAATTTTTATTTTATTTTTTATCATAATTGGTGCCCCATTTCAGGTTTTGTTTTAACCCTTGTGTTGACTTCGGGTCACATTGGCCCGTTTTAAATTTTTGTTTTATATCAGAAAATATTGGACGTAGAAATAAGCGCTGAAAATGTGTAGAAGAAAAATTTAAAACGTTGGAAAAAGCAAAAACAAATTGTGAAAAAAGGCATCAAAATGTCAGAAAAAAAAGTGGTTTTTTCAAGGTTGAAACGAAGACAACACAAGGGTTAAAATGTTGCTGTACTATATGTTAAAGGGGAACTATGCAGTTTTTTAGCCTAATTTACCTTAACTGAACAGCTTCGGAGTCAGTGGAATAGTTATGACTTTTTTTCGGGTTGAATGGTGGTCGTCTCGCTCCCCCCTAGCGCCTGTGAGTGGAAAACCCACCCTTGCAACTTTTGGCTGGTGAGCCGCCGGACTCTGCGTCAGGAAGTATTGCGTGATATCAGGTCTCGCGATGTAACAAATTGCTTCACGACACTGCACACATACACTGAGTTGGCAAAAAAGAAGCAGAAGGCTAGGAAAGCAGTGTCGGAGGAACAGAGAAAGAGGAAATGGCAGACTGACCGAGCGAGGAGTCAGACACAAGTAAACGTCGGACCTGCGTTTTCAGAATGGTGAGAACTGAGACAAACAGAAGCCTGCAAATCCCATGCTGACCTGGTGTTCTTGCTGTTGCACTTGTAAGTATCTTTGATCAGAAACTGATGTTGGCAAACGCAAGTTTGTTCTGATCCGACAGCGTTCTAAGGCCATTGTAGGGAAAAAAATGTTACGGACCAGGGAGAGAAGGGTAATATTTCGAGAAAAACTGTGAGAACAGCGAAGAAATTGACAAAACTGCATAGCGCCCCTTTAATATGTTGTTGTTCTATAGCTACATTAACTACATTTCTTCTTCTTTATAGAATGTATCATGTCGTGGAGTTTGTCAACTCAAAGGAGGTTGAAGTTGTCCACTCTAATTGGCTGAAAAGAGGCCAAAGTTTCTGGCCCCCTTTTGTATCTCTTGCAAAACTGCGTAGGGCAGCTAAAGATGGGGTGATGCCCGGTGCTGACTGGACTCGATTCAGAGTCTGTGTGATGTATTCACATGGTATAGTAATGCTTCATTCCCAAATTACACAATTCCACACTTATTTAATTGAAACCTTACTGCAAAAGTAACATAATAAGGAGCCCTTCCATTTACATGGACTGCATTTGTGTTTACAGACGTGTATGAGATTGCCTGTGCAAAGCTGCTAGAGGCTACAATTACCTCTGATCTAAACACTGAAGATGAGGACAACAGGCCAGAGTACATGAAGAGAAAGAATAGGTAGGAGTGGCCCATAATTTCCTTCAAAGCATTTCAATGGCTGCGTCAAAAGTTACAATACACCTGGGCAAACAATTAGGCCGCCAGCTAGAGGGCCTTACAATGCAACCCCCAACCTCCTGACAAAACCAACTTTTTTTTAAATGTATTAAATATAATTTAGTATTCACTGCGATCACAAACTGACATCCCAATGTAATCAATGTTAGAGGCTGTAGAAGAATAGTAAGCAGCAGTGAAGAGGAGGAGGAGGAAGAGTAGCAGGGGAGGACTGCTGCACCTCGTGCCCCAACCAAAAATAAATCTTACACTCTACTTGCACCAGCCCCCTGCATCCCAGCTCTTGATGGTAGGCCTGTTAGTTGTTACAGTGGTTTCCATTAATCTTTTTATTAAGCATCTGTGTGAAACTAACATGACGGCCAATTGCACCTTTGTGACAGCTCTAGGTGAAGGGAGTCAGCCAGCTGGTCAAGGTTTTTGGTCCCCAGGCCATATTTCAGAGACCACAGTTGATGATCCCCCTTCTGATGCAAACAGCTCGGTAGCAGGTCTCTGGGCCTCTCCCCCTTCAGCAAACATCACAGCGGCTAGTCCACCACCGTGGTCACCAGTCTCCACTACAAACAGCCCAATAGCTAGTCAAAGTCAATGGGCTACACCTCCTACTGACACCCCAACCCATGCAGCAGCTGGCAGGAGTCAGTCATCAGGCCAAACTGGATATCAAGTAAGAAGGGTAAGAAAGCTATAGCTATGGGGGGAAAAATTCACTTTGGTATAGGTGTGATGAGATTAAAACATCTTTAACTTTTTTTTTTTTTTTTCCTTCTTTCTTTTAGAACACCCCACAAGTACGTGACACACAAAACAGGTCTTCTCGTGAGGCTATGCCTACAGGTAGGAATTCTGAAAGTGATCTCTCTCGGTTTACTCTGACATACTAGCCTGACAAGCCAGTCTCACATCCAGATGTTGGGTCTGGGAACTTACCATTGGCAGGGCTCAATCCGAGGGGCGGGATAAACGGTTGTCTTTCAAATTCCCTCTGCACGCAATAGGATAGCGCTACAACCAACCAGAGCAATGCTAGTTGATAGATTAAGCTTTTGCCGTATCTGGTCGGCAAAAACGAACAACACATCTTCCTCTTTTAAGAATGACTTCAGCGCTTAACTCCAAGTCTTCCAAAATTGCGGCCAAAGCCGCTTCGAAAGACCGCTGTTCGCCAGCAGCAGCAGGGAAGTAGCATGGAAATCACGCGGAACCGTCGCAACTCTGCCGTCATTATGTTAAGCTTGCCCACCGACTCTATACACGATGTGATTGGCCTGACAGAATTTTTTTTTTCCAGCTCACAAGCCAACGGAGAGTTGCTAGACTGACCTTGGCTGCAAATTACATTTGCTGCCGTTAGGGTGCGTCTAGATTTCTAGGCTACTGACATTCAGTATCTACGTACAATGTTTTGCTACTAATCTGCTATGCCTGCTTTTTCTTTTGTCTTACAGCAATTGCCAAGGAGATCCTCATCCAACTTGATTCTATCAGAGAACAGCAGTTGCTCATCCTGGTGCAGCTCCAAAAAATCTCCAGTAGTCAAGCAGTTCCAGACGTCTCGCCAGCCCCAACACATTTTGGGCTCCCACTTTCAACTATTGAGTAGCTACAACGTTTAGAGGAGACATTAAAGAATCCAGAAGAGAAGAAGAATTTGGTGAGTTAAATGATGCATTAATCAGATCATTCCTAAAAGTCAGTCCCCACACTCACTCATGCTATATTCCTTAAATAAATAATGAGGTACATGTCTTTTGTTTCAGACTGTTCTCCTTGGAATGGTCGGAGGCATGACTCTTAAAGACACTGTGGGGCAGGTCCTGAAAAGAGCAATGAACACCTCGCTGGCTAGAGTCATTAATTGGAGTGGGGCCAACCAAAAGCCTGCATTCAAAGGACTCATTTTGAAAAGTGTGGTTCTGGGTGAGTGTCATTGCTGGATAACTGCAATGTGGTGACATCCAAATTAAGTGTTGGTGGTTACCGAGTAACATCACATGGTCATGCTGCCCTCTTCTGTCTTGTGTTTTTCTCAGATGCAGTCCACCGGAATGCCCTGACCAAAGATTCTACGGAAAAGGAAATAGGGCTCCTCATCACCAGGTGGCTGCAGCTAGCCTCTAGGAATACTCTATAACATAGACAGACATTGACACTCACCACCACACCTACAGGTGTAGGTTTACTTCACCTGTGTAGGTCTACTTCACCTGTGTATGTATTTGGACTGTGGTCGGGAACTACAGCTCCACACAGAAAGGCAGGACACAGCTGGTCCATTTTGAATTAACTGGATCTCATTGTTACATAGACAATTGTTGCACTCAGTATATTTGCCATCACCTGAAACGGCAAGTTAAAATGATCAAGTTTCTCATGGGAACAAACAGGGCAAATATTGTTTCATGTTACTATACGATCATATTATATACTGCAAGAGAAAGGAAACTCTGTGGCATTTCTCTTAAGTTGGATGCGTGAGAAAAAATGAACCCTTGTGTTGTCCTCGGGTCAAATTTGACCCATTTTTAAATCAGAATTATGGGTTTCTTTGAACCAAATTGCCCCAAAATAACATGAATGTGTGGATGTACGTTGTATGGAGGCCATGCAACATTCTTGGCAGGTAAAATTAATGATTACTTTCATTAAATTGTCGGTTTGTTTCTTTTTTTCAATTTTATAGCATTTGAAATAAACTGATCTACTCAACATCCTCTGATCTTAACTATTAGGCAAAATAATCCACAATTTCTTTTTTTTTTTTTTTTTTTTTTTAAAGAAATAGGTTTTATGACATTTAAATTGTGATTATTGACCATTTATTTAAAAAAATGTCAAAAGTGTCAAACGTTTCAATTTTTTTTGGAAAAAGAGCCAAAAAAAAGTTAATTTGCAATTTTGACCTGGAAGGACAACAAGCTCACAGTCTATGGGAAGACAACATAATGATGCCAAAATCACCAGTTTCATGTCTTCCCACCTACCTGACAACTGGATGTGAACACCATATTAATTGTAGCCCATTTAAAAATATGCATACATAAATAGTTGTCTGCGAGAAATAAATAAAAAGGGATTGTTAAAAGAATATATTAAAAAAAGGCTATATATTTGTCATTGTGTGGTAAAATGTCAAGTCAGAATGAAGTGTGGTTCAATAAAAAATGCATTAAACATGAAAACCTTCCTTGTGCAGTTTTATTTTTTTATTTATCTTGCATAAAGAACAGCTGCTCAGCAATTTTAGTGTTGACCTAATATGAATGGATATCAAAGTTTAAATAAGCCCAAACAAGGAACTGGATTGGAGGGGGGGCTTTACGTCCTTTCACTCGGGGTTCTGCATTCGGGCCGCATTAAAACCGAGCGATCGCAGAGCAATTGGACCTAGATTCATGCCGAGGATCGGCCGAGTGTTTTAGCCTTAATCGGGCCGCTTTTGGACCGCACAATTTTTGCTAGCTGGGAAGTAGTAAAAATATAAACATGTTTAAACACAATGTTACATGTTTAGACCCGACGTACCGAGTCGGGCAAGCCGAAGGCGATAAACTAGCATGTACGAACGTATATTAGCACAGTGGTCACGTAGTGTAGCAACCCCTTAAACTCCTAACTCTCATCCACATCAAATAGCAGAAATAACAGCTGGTTTAACAAAGAAATACAATATCACGATGCAGCAGATATACTTACTATTCTCATTTACGCACACTCTGAAGAAAAGGTGCCACTCACAACTACAATCCAACTGACCGACTAACTATCATACTGCTGTCACGTCAGCTATAATATACCAACCAGCACACACTTTGGCTACCCTGTTACCAGCAATGAATAAATAAATAAAGTAAACATGAAACATAAAACACAATATGATCAACTGTACTAAATAATAGCAACATTAACATAGCTTTTTGCGCTTAATAATATTTCAGACTGCCATACAAATAGGCTCATCTGACTTTAACAAGCTAGCTAGCTAGCTAGCTAAGTTAGCATCGCTGTTCAAGCTGTACAAGAACGTGAATGTTAGCACATTCTAAAAAGTAGCGAACTATCACTGCCACCATAACAACACAAAGCGAACTGTAAATGCACTGCAACAATGATGCTGAAAAGATGAATGTAATTTATCTGACGACAAAGTCCTAATAATATCAATTTACCTCGAAGAACATCAAGTAGATGTATGAACGGTGTAGCTAGGCTCCTTCACAGCTTTCATTTATTTTAACAGCGGTTGTAATCCATAAGAGTTGCATTACCGCCATCTACTGGAGAGTGCTGGGATCGTCACCTGAGTTACGAATTGCTTCTGACCACAAACGGCGCGGAAAAACAGTCTCAAAAGTACCCACACACATAGAAGGAGATTTACACGTATATTTACATTGAAAAATACTAAGTTCAATTACAAATGATGAAATACGAGTTACAAATTAGATGCGGATACAAATCACTCTGCATTAATTTGTGACTTGTGTTTCAGAAGTCACAAATTAGAGACACAGATACAACATAGATTTACAAATACAAATCACTCTGCACTAATTTGTGAATTGTGTTTCACAAGTCACAAATTAGAGACACAGATACAACACAGATTTACAAATACAAATCACTCTGTATTCATTTGTGAATTGTGTTTTACAAGTTATAAATTCTTATGAGACTGTTTTAGCACCATAGTTCTTCATGCCGAAAGGCATGACAGTGTACTGCATAAACGCATCAGGAGTGACAAAGGCTGATATTTCAGAAGCTCGCTGTGTCAAAGGAACCTGCCAGTATCCTTTAAGTAGATCAAGCTTTGAAATATACACAGCTGGTCCAACCCTGTCAAAACATTCATCCATTCGGGGCAAAGGGAAAGAGTCTGAAACAGTAAAGCATTCAATTTGCGGAAATCTATACTGAAGCGAGGACTACTGTCAGACTTAGGCACCAACAAGCATGGAGAACTCCAGGGACTGTAGCTGGGCTTGGCAAGACCATTTTCTACCAGATAGCTAATCTCTCCCCTCATAGCCTCCCTTTTAGCAAGCAGACAGGCCGCAGTGGAGCAGGGGGCACAGGCTGGTTAGCCTTACCTGCTATCTGGCAAGTACTGCACGTTTTACAAAAACGCACTACATCTGCCTTCATTCCTGGCCAAAAAAACTGTTTGAGAACATGATTAGAGGTTTGGCTGATGCCCAAGTGACCTGACCATAAGTGCCCGTGAGCAAGCGCCAAGACATGCTGCCGACAGTCAACAGGGATCACTACCTGAATAACTACCCCCCAATCCTCATCCAAAACAGTCGCTACCCACCCTGACCGTGAGACCCACCTGCGCATCAACACACCATTCTCCACAACGAATGGCAGTTCAATACACTCTGGCTTTTTGACAACTGGTTATATTGTCAGATAAATAACTTGATGTAATTTCATGTATTCTCTGGCATTTATGCCACTGAAAGTTCGTGACAACAAGCTCCCTTTGCTAGTCAGCTAGTTAATGTTATCGCTCTAGCCGTTCGCGGTTTTTGCATGTATGGTAAACGTTTCTATGGTTACAGCGAGTTGGACCAATCAGAGACGTCGCTGTTAAGTTTAGGATTGTGGGTAGTATAGTTTTTCTCCATAAGATTGCGGATAAAAATAATTTTCTTATAACAAGGTTGATTTCATACAGACTTCTAGCTTCTACAAGAGCAGAAACCTTTGTTTCACAACCACGTAGCTCGGGGTCAGTCTACCTTGGATGGTTTAGACATTATGGCTGATAATCTGTCTAAATCCTTATGGAGAAAAATCAATGGGATTTTTACTTCCGGAACCGGCTGTGGGCAGGACAGTTGAAGTCTTTGGAGAAATAACTGGGCTAGTTTACTGTGACTACCATTTGAAATGATTGACGGGGGAGTCCCCCCTCCCCCTTGACCTTCTCAAAATGGTACTGCACTCGCACAGAGACAGTATTAAGTCAATTAACTTTAAGGTCTAGATAGGCTATAGCATTCAGACTGGATACCTAAACATTGAATGCATACTAAATAATTCATTTTAATGGTTTGTCTGAAAGGGTTAAATCTATAGGCCTTATAATGTGACCGGCTACTTGACAGGATGTGGTGTGCTATAAGCTGTCTTTTCTCCATTTTAACTTAATTTTACATACAGAGGTGAGACAGACTTACTATAGAGTAAGAAAGCGTCTGTTAATGTCGTCAGCCATTACGCTTGTGGAAACTACAGGGCAACTTATATTGTTTTTCTTCTGTTAATTACAGAAACTGAGTTTTCTTTAAATTAAAATATGTCGTCAATCTGCACCTGCTACATTAGCAATTGGAAAAAACTGTAATCGACAACTATTTTGATAATCGATTATTCGGTTTGAGTCATTTTTTAAGACAAAAGTAAAAAATTCTTTGATTCCAGCTTGTTAAATGTGAATATGTTCTAGCGTCTCTCCTCTGTGACAGTAAACTGAATATCTTTGAGTTGTGGACAAAACAAGACATTTGAGGACGTCATCTTGGGCTTTTGGGAAACACTGATCAACATTTTCTAACATTTTATAGATCAAACAACTAATCGATTAATCAAGAAAATATTCAACAGATTAATCGACTATGAAAATAATCCCAAATCCCTAAACCCTAATCATTATGTACAAATGCATTGCATTGGAAGCCCTGGATATGAGCAGCCCTCTCTATCTCTCTTAAAGATTTTTGTTCTCTCTGTTTTGTCATTTAGTAAACTTTATAGATTTCAACCATATTATTCCTTTTTGAGTCCCTTTTAAAAATAACTTTGATTAATGTATGAATTGAATAGTGATTGTGTGACCTATGATGAGGGAACAACCAGTGATACCCTTGGTAGTACCATCAAATGATAGCCTATAGCGATGTCATCAGGATACACATACACCAGTAGGCAGTGGCCCACCTTACCGGGTGACCGCGTCGTGGTCCACCTGATCACAGAATTTATAGTTTACCCACCTCTTTTTTTACCACTACACCTCTGGTCTTAACCCTTCAGAGATATACCTTTTTAACACCTATTTAAGACCTTTCTGTTTACCAGAAACCGCTATGAAGTAGCTGGTGCTAAACCCACCAGACTCTATTTAAAAAACAGTACTTTTAGCGTGTTTAGAGCTAACAGATGTTTTTACATGTAAATCGGTAAACTATGTGTTTATTTCAACCAACACTAGAGTTGTGATGGTTGCAAAAGTGTAGAGAAGATGAAAAACAGCTTTTCATAGTTTTATTTGGTTTCTGTCGACTTTGAATGAAGTGGGTTTTATGATGCTTAAATGACTATTTATTTACATGGAGTCTGGTGGGTTTAGCGAAGCAACCCTGTTTTAACAGTGAAATGTTAAGTGTTTTAACCCTTCAGAGATAGACCTTTTTAAAACCTATGTAAGACCCGTTCACCAGAAACGGCTATGAAGTAGCTATTGCTAAACCCACCAGTCGCCATTTAAAAAAACATTAGTTTTAGCACGTATAGAGCCAACATATTTTCACATGTAAATCAGTAAACCTGTGTTTATTTCAACCAACACTAGAGATGGTTGGGAAAAGTGTAGAGCAAAACCAAAAACGGCTTTCATAGTTTTATTTGGTTTCTGTCTACTTTGAATGAAGTGTGTTTTACGATGCTAAAATGACTTTATTCACATGGAGTCTGGTGGGTTTTTTAAAAAAAATGTTAGAGACCATTTTTTGGGGCTTTTCCCTTTTATTATGAAGTGACAGTGGATAGAAAAGGGGAGAGAAATGGGGAATGACACATAGCAAAGGGTAGCAGGTCGGATTCGAACCCACACCACTGCAAAGGACTCAGCCAACATGGGGCGAACGCAGTAAAGAGTCTTTATGATAGGAGCCTAGGAGGTGTGTGTGTAACAAGTTGTTGCTATGGTGATTTCTACAGTGAGGGAGTAGAGGAGGGAGGGGAAGACAATATCTTCCATCGGTCAAACATGTCCATTTAATGATAATTATACCTCTTAAGTTTGTTCTGTAAATCAAAATGGTGGGTCCAAATGGCAAAAATATTATCATCACAAGAAAGATAAAGGTCTGGCGAACGCATTGATATAGTTTTTATGTTTATGGTGTCAAATATATGCGACACAGAGCAGGTAACAAACAGGGAACCGCCTGCGTACTTCCAGATATTTAATTTCATTGTTCTATCGGCAGTTGGTATGAACAGAGCCAAAAGTTTACATCCGATGGATTCCATAGTTACATGTCTGCGACCAGCACACAATTTCCTACATTTTGAACCAACAATGATGTATGAAGAGGGAACACTGTAGGTGACAGAGCAATTTGTTTGGAGAAAATTCAGATAATTGTACCACAGCTCCCCACTCTGTCCTCCACTCTAACTATGAAGATTCCGTCCCCATACACACACATTGGAAAATCTGAAACGGTCTGAAAAGAGTACGATACGTAAACTGTGATTTCATAAAAAAAACGTGCTGGATTTCCAAATGCCCATTCAGCCCAATAAAGGCCAAAGTCTTGTCTTCAGTTTAAACTTTTTATTTTTTTTCCACATTAAAGTATGGCGATACAGCATGGCCCCAAAGAGGGGTTGTTTTGAGCGATGTTAGGCGACTTCCTGAAGATTTCCCATTCAAGTCTATGGGAAATTTCGTAAATAATTTATTTTTTCATTGTTTCTATCGGCAGTTGGTATGAACAGAGCAAAAAGTTTACGTCCGATGGATTCCATAGTTACATGTCTACGACCGGCACAACATTTCCTACATTTTGACCAACAGTGATGTATGAAGAATGAAAACTGTAGGTGAGAGTGCAATTTGTTTGGAAACAAATTCAGAGAATATTACTACAGCTCCATTTTTTTTCATTGTTTTTATCGGCAGTTGGTATAAGGAGAGCCAAAAATTTAGGTCCTGTGGATTCCATAGTTACATGTCTACGACCGCCACAAAATTTCCTACATTTTGATCAACAATGATGTATGAAGAGTGAAAACTGTAGGGAAGAGAGCAGTTTGTTTGGAGAAAATTCAGAGAATCCTACCACAGCTCCTCACTCTGTCCTCCACTCTAACTGTGAAGATTCCGTCCGCATACACACACATTGGAAAATCTGAAACGGTCTGAAAAGAAGACGATACGTAAACTGTGATTTCGTAGAAACCGTGATTGATTTCCAAATGCCCATTCAGCCCAATAAAGGCCAAAGTCTTGTCTTCGATTTAAACTTTAAATTTTTGTTCTACATTAAGTATGGCGATACAGCATGGCCCCAAAGAGGGGTTGTTTTGAGCGATGTTAAGCGATTTCCCAAAGATTTCCCATTCAAGTCTATGGGACAATTTTGCGCCGTTTTTTGCCGATTTCGTGAAAACCGTGCGGCAAATCTTTTTGAAAAGACATAACACACCATTCCCGGGCATTACACATGTTTTGATATATTTTGTGTGCACGTGTTCGCAACGCTCTGTGACTAGTTACAGGACAAAAAACAGGCGGAATAATAATAATAATAATAATAAGTATGAGAAACAATAGTCATTGTGCCGATTACTGCTATTGCAGCACATCGGCACACTGAATAATAATAACTAGAAAATTCCGGAAGAAATTTTGACAGTGTGCCTACTCCTTGGTGCACATCCGAATAACACTAGCTAAGTATTAATAAGGTACAGTTAATATAATTAGTAACAGCTGATCTAAGCTACCTTTACTCTGCTGTTTGACATTTCCTGTAAAGAGAGGACAACACGGCCTACAGTGTTTATGATAGGAGCCTAGGAGGTGTGTGTGTGTAAGAAGTTGTTGCTATGGTGATTTCCACAGTGAGGGAGGGGGAGACAGTATCCACAGCTCCACACTCTGTCCCCCCTTCTGGTCTTCAACATTCGAGCCCCATACACACACAATGGAAAATATGAATGTGTGTGTGTGTGTGTGTGTGTGTGTGTGTGTGTGTGTGTGCGTGTGTGAGAATGTGTGTGTGTATGTGTGTGTGTCTGTCTGTGTGTGTGTGTGTGTGTGTGTGTGTGTGTGTGTGTGTGTGTGTGTGTGTGTGTATGTGTTAAAGTACTACACTACCCACAATCCTAAGCGTAACAGCAACGTCTCTGATTGGTGGAGATCACGGTTGCCAAGCAAATGTATAGGGAACCAGCAAAATAATTTATTTTTTCATTGTTTCTATCGGCAGTTGATATGAACAGAGCCAAAAGTTTACGTCCAATGGATTCCATAGTTACATGTTTGCGACCGGCACAAAATTTCCTACATTTTGAGCCAACAATGATGTATGAAGAGTGACAACTGTAGGTGACAGAGCAATTTGTTTGGAAAAAAATTCTGAGAATATTACTGCAGCTCCATGTTTTTTCATTGTTTCTATCGGCAGCTGGTATAAGGAGAGCCAAAAGTTTAGGTCCGGTGGATTCCATAGTTACATGTCTTCGACCGCCACAAAATTTCCTACATTTTGACCAACAGTGATGTATGAAGAGTGAAAACTGTAGGGGAGAGAGCAGTTTGTTTGGAGAAAATTCAGATAATCATACCACAGCTCCCCACTCTGTCCTCCACTCTAACTATGAAGATTCCGTCCCCATACACACACACTGGAAAATCTGAAATGGTCTGAAACGAGTACGATACGTAAACTGTGATTTCGTAGAAACCGTGCTTGATTTCCGAATGCCCATTCAGCCCAATAAAGGCCAAAGTCTTGTCGGTTTAAACTTTGAATTTTTTTTCCACATTAAAGTATGGTGATACAGCATTGCCCCAAAGAGGGGTTGTTTTGAGCGATGTTAAGCGATTTCCCAAAGATTTCCCATTCAAGTCTATGGGAAATTTCGTAAATAATTTATTTTTTCATTGTTTCTATCGGCAGTTGGTATGAACAGAGCAAAAAGTTTAAGTCCGATGGATTCCATAGTAACATGGACGACCGGCACAAAATTTCCTACATTACAATTTCCACATTAAAGTATGGCGATACAGCATGGCCCCAAAGAGGGGTTGTTTTGAGCGATGTTAAGCGATTTCTTGAAGATTTCCCATTCAAGTCTATGGGACAATTTTGCACCGTTTTTTGCCGATTTCGTGAAAACCGTGCGGCAAATCTTTTTGAAAAGACATAGCACACCATTCCCGAGCATTACACACGTTTTGATGTATTTTGTGTGCACGTGTTGGCAACGCTCCATGACTAGTTACGGGACAAACAACAGGCGGAATAATAATAATAACTAGAGAATGCAATTTCTGAAGAAATTGCGGTGTGAATGCTGTATGTTGAAAGGCTGACGCTACACTGCTGATTGCTGACTTGAATTGTGTTAGAATAAGGTAAAGTAGTGAGAATAGTTGAAAAAGTGGGAATGGGTTTAATAGTATGAATGTCTTAGAAAAGTTGAATAATACCCAGATTGCTTGAAAGGTGTGGCATGTTTTAATTGTTTTTAGTTGAAAAAGTGGGAATGGGTTTAAGTATAATATGAATAATGTGTTTAATATGTGGAATATCTTGTTTTTGATTAAGGCTAAATGTTTTTTTTCGTTTGCTATTTCACAACTAAATTCATTTCTGAGACTGTTTTATGCGAGAAATTAACTGTGTACAGTTTGAATATTGGCAGTTTTACATAAATTGATGGCAATTGCGCATTTGTTCCGATATGTTGTCGGACTTGGAAGCTCCAGTGTTAGGTGACAGCCAGCTGGCGGTGGCCGGGATCGCTTGCTTACCGGCTGCCATTAATACTCACAGCAGCCGCTGTCAGCTGGAAGTGGTTTCAGACCCTCCCACCAGCCATTGGGCCACGCCTCCTTATTTTAATTGACACCTGTCATTTATAAATGAAAAGCTTAACGTTAAATCGAAATCTAAAAAGTGAATCTTAAAATGTCAATGTCAAATGTAAAACATAACATTCAAAAGATAAAATGTCAAATTGAAAATTATAAAGAGGAAAGTCTAAAATAAAATTATTTATTTTTTTCTATTTGAGATTTTAATTTAAGTATTTCCATTTAAGGTTTTACATTTCACATTTAATTATGGCATGATTTTTCCTAGTAGTGTAGTAAAATAATACTATTTTTAATTTGATCTTGCTTCGTTTTCTCTTTGGACTTTCAATTTGAATTATGAATAAATATTCCCTTCATAAGGTCTAGGACGAACCGTTAAATCTGTGTCTGTATTGCATATTCAAACCTTACCATTCCATAACAGACTGATGGATACTTCCAATGACCAAAAATTCTGGAGAAACATTTAATCAACTAAATCCACTGTAGATTTAGTCGACTAAAATCTGCTAATATTTGGTCTACTAAAACTACACTTCGGCTGCGTCTCATTTCTCTGTCTTAACACTTTCCCTTACCCTTACCCCTTAGTTTTGCGCGCTCCCGTGAGAGTAAGTGCTGTCCCAATACTCATTTTGGTCGAGGGATAGGGCTAAGGGGAAGGGCTAGATACCCCTTAACTCCAAGTAAGGACGTGAGCTTACTTGAACAGCAAGCGGTATCCAGATTTATTGCGCAACAAGGAACATGGCTGCCCGGTCGACCAGAGAGACCCATTCATGTAAGTATTTTTCGGCTTAAAGAATTGATTTAAAAATTACGACGGTCTTGTTTTGTGCTCTACACAGTCCTGTACATATATATTTGCAACCATATTTGTAACTGAAACGTTTTTAAAAATCGCTAGCTTGCTATGCTAATGCTAATGCTAAAGTTAACGTTAGTTACATTGCTTATTTGCACAACAGTCCCGCATTTCTCTGCCTTGAATGGACTCCATGCATGACTACAGTGTTAACTAAACTCCATTAGCAGCACATTTTGTTTGATATCAGTGTATAACACTACTTGCTTTGGAGACATTGATACGTGCTTTACATATAGCGTCCTGTATCACACAGGGACGCTGGAGGAAACCCATCAGCTGATCCACTTTCTGGGCTGAAAACGAACAGAAGTTTCTGCGAGCAGAAGTTTCTGCGTTCATGTTGTAGCCATTTATTATTGTATTGGTACTGTATTATTGTAAACATGTGTAATTCATTCCTGTTCATGCACCTGTACATTGTTGTTGGTTATGATACAGCACACTAATGAAAGAAATGGGGTATGGAGGGAAAGGTTACTGGCCAACAGGCATCAGACTGGGGTCTGGAATTTCAGAATAGCTGTAGTTTTGTTTGTTTGTGGTCTTGAGTGCCTTTTTTACATGTGTGTGTGACATGTAAGTTATGGTTCTAATAGTTGTAATAATGTTGCAACTATTAATAATTAATAATAATGCTTTTTGTTATTAAAGAAAGTGTTTCTGAACATCAATGACATTCAAAACAGTGATAACTGAAACAGATATACAACACACCATGCAGTGTGTATACAAATATTTATTGCAAACAGACCTAAGTATGTATGATGATGTAACCAAGTGGCGTCCCATTTCATAGGGGTAGGTTTTCACCCCTACCCCTTACCCCTCGTTTTCGAGGGCCAAGGGCTAGGGGTAAACTAAGGGGTAGGGGTAAAAGGTAGGGATAAGATAGAGAAATGGGATTCAGTCTAAGATTAAAAGACTTAAGACTAGACTAAGACTAAAACTTTCATATTTAGTCGACTAAAACTAGACTAAGACTAAAAGATTTCAGATGACTAAAATAACACTAAAACTAAATGGTGTGTTATTCAAAAGACTAAGACTAAATCCGAATTTGCTGTCAAAATTAACACTGACACACACACTCAGTCACTCACTCACTCTCACACACACACACACACACACACACACACACACACACACACACACACATAGTCACTTCACAGCAACAGGTCAACATGTCAGGGATCTGATCACATGACCAACTGCAGTTACAGGTTGCCATGACGACTCCTGTTTCAGAGAGTTCTTCAAAAAATGTGAATGGAAATTAAAAGTTGTATAAAACTCAGTTAATGAATGATTAACCATAATCCTAAGGAATAATTTAACATTAGTATAGGAGAGGAAGGAGGAGGAGACGAGTAGGAGAGGAACAGAGGAAGAGGAAGAGGAGAAGAAGGAGAGGAAGAGAAAAGGAGGAGAGGAGTAGAGAAAAAAGAGAGGAAGAGGGGAGGAAAAAGGAGAAGAGGTGTTTTTGTAAGCTAACATGATGTGATGATGGACTAACTGACCAACTGACTGACTCTGATAACTGACCTCAGGCCTCAGCACCAGTAGCTGTTCTCACAGAGACTAGGAACAGTAAATTCACAGCATTGGTCAACATGTCAGGGATCAGGTCACATGACCAACTGCAGTTAAAGGCTTCTATGACGACTCTTGTCTCAGAAAGGCCTTCTCACAGAAACGAAGCTCTGACGCACCTTTGATAGTCCTCTTATCTCAAAAACCCCAACTCCTATCTCTTAATGTTTAATACTGTGAGAGACATAACACCCTGCTGATCATCCTGTCCAAGAATGGTGTGTGTAGTGTAAGACATGTGAGGGCAGCAGCTGTCTGAAAAGGGCCGGTTTCTCTTCTCCTCCTGGTATTCCTGGTAGGATTTAGTACAGGAGGCAGTGCGGCAGTTGGTGGACATGGCTTCACTTGGAAGCTCACTGTGCCTCGTGTGAAAGTCACATTGCCTCCCTGAGCACATTTTTAGAAACGGCACAATATTTCCTACATTTTGATGTAAAAGTAATGTATGAAGAGTTAAAACTGTGGATGGTATCGCAAGATAAAGAAAATGTAGCTTCTGCCTCTTTCCACTCTGTCAGTTGGGCCCTGCCCTCTGAGGCCGAACATTCCATCCCATACACACCAATGTAAAAATGGCAGAAAAACATTAGTTCTAAGCCTCAGAGAAGACTGATTATTTTAAAAAGTACTAATGGGATTTGAAAGTTGAATACCAACGCTGAATGTATGAAAGATGGGGAACGTTTTAAAGTTTGAATGGAGTTTCTTGGTGAATTTATGAATGAGTAGCTAGCAGTTGAAAATGTATGAAAATGTGTCAACTTTGAACATTCTGTCTATACGCTTTAATGGGAAAAAAATGTCCGCTAAACGTTGAAAATCTCAGAAATTATAAATGTTAAGAATATTAAAAATAGTAGCACACCATTCTGAATCCAGCCGAACGTTTTGATGTTTGAATGTAGTTTCTATGTTGAAAAATGCGGAAGGAGTTAAGGTGCAAAATATGGCTCTATAAATAAATAAATAAATATTAGTGTAGAAGAATATAGATGTGAATGCCTTCAGCATTCACACCAATAATAATAAGTATGAGAAATCATAGTCATTGTGCCGATTGCTGCTATTGCAGCACATCGGCACACTGAATAATAATAATAAGTATGAGAAACAATAGTCATTGTGCCGATTGCTGCTATTGCAGCACATTGGCACACTGAATAACTACAGTTCATCTAAATACTTTGTTATATACCCTTTGTTGGCAATGACAGAGGTCAAACGTTTTCTGTAAGTCTTCACAAGGTTTTCACACACTGTTGCTGGTATTTTGGCCCATTCCTCCATGCAGATCTCCTCTAGAGCAGTGATGTTTTGGGGCTGTCACTGGGCAACACAGACTTTCAACTCCCTCCAAAGATTTTCTATGGGGTTGAGATCTGGAGACTTGCTAGGCCACTCCAGGACCTTCAAATGCTTCTTACGAAGCCACTCCTTCGTTGCCCTGGCGGTGTGTTTGGGATCATTGTCATGCTCAAAGACCCCGCCACGTTTCATCTTCAATGCCCTTGCTGATGGAAGGTTTTCACTCAAAATCTCACGATACATGGCCACATTCATTCTTTCCTTTACACGGGTCAGTCATCCTGGTCCCTTTGCAGAAAAACAGCCCCAGAGCATGATGTTTGCACCCCCATGCTTCACAGTAGGTATGGTGTTCTTTAGATGCAACTCATCATTCTTTCTACTCCAAACACGACGAGTTGAGTTTTTACCAAAAAGTTCTATTTTGGTTTCATCTGACCTTATGGCATTCTCCCAATCCTCTTCTGGATCATCCAAATGTTCTTTAGCAAACCTCAGACGGGCCTGGAGATGTACTGGCTTAAACAGGGGGACACGTCTGGCACTGCAGGATTTGAGTCCCTGGCGGTGTAGTGTGTTACTGATGGTAGCCTTTGTTACTTTGGTCCCAGCTCTCTGCAGGTCATTCACTAGGTCCCCCCATGTGGTTCTTGGATTTTTGCTCACCGTTCTTGTGATCATTTTGACCCCACGTGGAGCCCCGGATCAAGGGAGATTATCAGTGGTCTTGTATGCCTTCCATTTTCTTATAATTGCTCCCACAGTTGATTTCTTCACACCAAGCTGCTTACATATTGCAGATTCAGTCTTCCCAGCCTGGTGCAGGTCTACAATTTTGGTTCTGGTGTCCTTTGACAGATCTTTGGTCTTGGCCATAGTGGAGTTTGGAGTGTGACTGTTTGAGGTTGTGGACAGGTGTCTTTTATACTGATAACAAGTTCAAACAGGTGCCATTAATACAGGTAACGAGTGGAGGACAGAGGAGCCTCTTAAAGAAGTTACAGGTCTGTGAGAGCCAGAAATATTGCTTGTTTGTAGGTGACCAAATACTTATTTTACCAAGGAATTTACCAATGAATTCATTAAAAATCCTACAATGTGATTTTCTGGAGTTTTTTTTCTCATTTTGTCCCTCATAGTTGAAGTGTACCTATGATGAAAATCCCTGGCCTCTCTAATCTTTTTAAGTGGGAGAACTTGCACAATTGGTGGCTGACTAAATACTTTTTTGCCCCACTGTAGAACAGAGAAATGGCTGTATGCTGCACGTTACAACTAACCAACTTGACAGATTTAACCATGCAGTTGTTAACACTTCCTAGAGGACAAAGGTTATGATGGGTGCAAACTGTTTTGTAATTCTGTTTTGTTTTTACGTTTTAGTGTTGGCAGTATATTTGAAAAGGCCCTCCATTGTGGCAGAGAGAGAGAGATGCTGTGCAGTGTGTGTCATCCCTCTGCCTTTATAACCCTGTTTGTGTCAGCAAAACCACACACACAATCTCTCAAAGGTCTTTATTATTGCACTTGGCTTCATAGATCTTCATACAGAGGCTAACATAGATCACCGCATGAAGGCCGGTGTGTTCTGTTATTTTATTCTGCCAGTGTTTTTGTGTGTGTGTGTGTGTGTGTGTGTGTGTGTGTGTGTGTGTGTGTGTGTGTGTGTGTGTGTGTGTGTGTGTGTGGGAGAGCTTTATGCTGGACATAGACATAAAGAAAGAGGGAGAAATAGAGACATAAAGAAATAACGAGGGGCTTGAGAACAAGATTGTTCCCAAGCACCAACAAGGAGAGGACCACAGGCCATAACTCCTGTACCGATTAGCCTTTTCTTGTTTTACAGGGGGCTCATCTAGTATTTAAGGAGCTGATTCTGAAAACAATAACAAAAAATGATGCCATAAGTCATTCAGAAGCAGCTGGATGCCACAACCATGCTACAAACAGCAGCAATTCTAATATTATGATAATTTATTTGAACTTTGCCCCAAAAAGTAGTATATGCAGTTATTTATTTGACATCTTTTATATTATAAAATTTGTTAAACAAAATAATGTAGAAGTACTCTGTTACAAGTGAAAGCCATGCATTTACTATACCATTTGACTTGAGTTAAAGTAGCTACACATGTATTTGCATCCAAATATTCTTGGCTTCGGGGGTGCCACCCCTTCTAGCCACTTTATACACAGGATATTATGATATATCCACATATAATCAGAGGAACGAAATACATTTACTCACGTTACTATACTGAGTTGTTTTGTTGTGTATTTTGTATTTTTCAAGTAGTTTTTAAAATCGGTAATTTAAAATGTACTTGATTATGTTTTGGGTGAAGTATTGTATTTCGCTACATTACAACTCCCATCTGTTACTGAGTAAAAAAAAAAAAACTTAGACTAACGAAAACCGAAAGGAAGAAAAACAATTGCGTCCGGCATCTAGGCATCTAGGCTGCCTACCAGGTGCCAAGTCTTTCTGTAGGAGATTGAGAATGAGATGGAGGTGGATCAGGCAAGCGATGATGGTTCAAAGATGTTTCAGTAGAAATGCTACCTGAAACATCAAATTCTGTGTTCAAAAACACTGCCCAAAATGACGAAAATCCTTGGCCACATTTGAAAGACTGTTCTTCATTTAAATTCAAGGCGGCCAATAGTATCATCATGCAATGCCAGATGTGCCTACCAAAGGTGACTGAACTGGCAGCATTCAATTATTCAACAACTAATCTGCGGAAGCATGTTTTGGTAAGTATTTGTGCATTGGTACTTCAAACAAAGTTTTCATGACTAATAGCAAATTGCCAATTAGCAAAACAACATGTTTCGTGGCATTGCTAAATTTTGTCTAGCACTAGCAACCCATAGGACAAAATTGGAGAGTTTATTGCGCCTGGCCACTGAACACTGTGTGGAAGGTGAAGGTTTTTAAAGAATTAATGTGCACACTTGAGCCAGGATACAATGGTTATCCATGTGTTGGATGCGAATACACTTCCATACGGGCAGAGGTTTCCAGGTAAATAAACCATTGCAAAGCAGTCAGCTCCCAACTGTGTGTAAAATGAAAATAAAAGTTGTCTTATCCACATGTTGACTATCTATAAGGGTTTCTTTTTTTCTGTAAGCTATGGATTCATCCCCTCCTCCCACACGATTCAACGATTACTCGATGATAGGCAAGACTTGACAATTCTGATTCGACTATGTAAATTCTTAGTCGGGGACACCCCTAGTATTAATCATTTTAATCTGAAAAGAAACTAGCAACCAAAGGCTTTAAAAGAAATGTATATGCGGAATAAAAAGTCTCTGCAGTGGGTAGAATGGCCAAAATTTTGAGGGAGAGTGCAGCTCTCCCTCTCCCCTATTTGTCGAACGGGCAATGCATGCGCAGAACAGCCCATAGGAGCGCTCTCTCTGAAATGACCTTTGATTGGCCACAGTCTCCCGTGATGGCTAGGTTTTCTTAAGGCTAAAAACGGAGCCATAAAGATGGGCAGCAGTCTAGTTTTCTCTAAAGGTTCAGACACACAAGCCCAATAATCGGCCGTCAGACAGTCTGACGAGGTGAGTGACTTGAGTCTGTTCGGTGTGTTCCGTGCCATCGTCCGTCGGAGGGGCCGTCGGCCTTCATGTTGGCCAATTTGACATGTATTATCGGCGGGGCGGGCACTGCCGGCAGTCAGACTCAAATGACCCATCTGATTGGTAGAGTGCTAACCCGGAAACGGGGAGCGGAATGAGCATGACTAGAGTCTCTCAAAATCTGTCGAAAATCTTTTAAACTGACCTTTGTCGATCTGAAATGAAGAAGATTCAGCAACTGCATGGCTTATTTCTCACTTAAAATGTTTTTAGAAACACGTTTCAGTGAACTATTTTAGTAAAAAATGAGATTGTATCGAGCCGCGCCTGAGACGTGCGTGTCACGCAGGCAGTATGTAAGCTCTAACCTGTTAACATGGGAGCCGAAATATAAACGGACACGCCAAGCAGCTGACACGCTCGCACGACGCATCCAGTATGTAACCGGCCTAAGACCCCTTGTATTCCAATATGCTGAAAGTGTTACGGGGAGGACAGAACAGACTCAAAAGCAGAGCTCACAAAAATAGGTTTATTAAGGAAGAGGGGGGAAAAGGGGAAGAGGGGAGGCAGACGCCAGGTGAGGGGGGCCGCTGAGGGGGGGACGACGGAGAAACTAGGAGGCTGGATACTCGGAAAAGCGCGGGGAGACCGTAGCCAAGGAACCGAGGGAGAGACACTGGGACTGGAGAGAAGAGGAGGCGAGGAGAGGCTGAAGCAGGGTGCCGAGGGAGGGGGGTCCGTGAGGCGAAGCCAGCTGACTGGAGATGACGGTTGGGGCTGAAGATGGTGACTGAGAAGGAAAGGACACAAAACAGGTAAGTGAGCGTTTGGGTAACGATAAGGAAAAGAGCAACGAGGTTTTCAGAAACCTCTTTTTATTTAGGATTTTATTAAGACATTGAATTGCATTACTTTTCTTTTGGTGCTACTGTTATTTTTCCCCAGTATTATAAACTTCTAATACAACAATTAGTAGGAAAACCAAATTTCGCATGTGGAGTAAAAACCAAAACATCCTCAAACCAACCTAATACAAACCAAGACAATATAGGGGAAACATGGTCATGTCCTGACGCAGTCACACATTCTGCAATTCAGCTTCAGGGCTTACCTAAAAACTGACATTTCCACATTTCTTGATTGGTTGGCTGCAGTGAGCCACACTGATTCTTTATATCTCTGTCTCTTTCACTCACTCATGTAAGTACTTTAGCTCAAAACCCCCAAAAAATGATGTTTGACATTGGAAGTTATTGCTTTGTGTTCAGTTTTGAATGGTGTTGTATATCATACTGTCATATGGTATGGTCTCGTTCACACTGTGGAATAATCTGACATGTAAGTGTCCTTGTGGTACAGATGGAGTCACATCGATGTTGAATTGTGTGCATTAACGTGGTGAATATTAATACCTTTTTTGACATTTGGAAACACCACACAGGTGTGTGTGTTTGCTAAATACTATATGCTGTATGTTTACTTCATATTACATTGTGCAATTTAAGGAAAACCTTTTAGCTGCCAACTTTTTTTATTTGTTTAGCAATTTTTATTGATTTTCCATTAAACCAAGTAGCATTTTCTACAACACATATTGGACCAAATGTAAACAAACATAGTATGGCTGTGCTATACAGATAGCTGCCAACTTTCTTAGCAATTTAAATGATCAGCCCATATTTCCTGCTTTGTGTATACAGTAGATGTCAATGTGAGTTCCTCATTGTCAGGTCTGGTTAGTGAGAAGAATGACATCATCTAACTATAAATCGAAGAATATGTGTAAATGTGTGTGTGTCTCCCGCATGGGCAGTAGGCTCTTTGATTGCAGTTTACCGCCTACTGGTGTCATGCCAAAAAGTGGTCATCTGCCAAAAACTGATTGCGGTCCACCTTACATGCAAATAATGAAATTTATCATACACAAATACATGTGAGATGAAGGCCATGGCTCTTGGGCTCTCCAGCACGTTGTTTTGTTGCTGGTGGTTGCAAACTTTCTCCAGCCGTTCTGCACGCTCTTTAAGAGCGGCTTCCTCAGCAGGCTGAGCAAGGCTCCCTCCCTCCCCCACCCACCCAGGTAACATTGCTATCTGGATGTGTGATGGCTAGACAAAAAAAGGGGACATGCTAAATCTCTAGATTAGCCGCAGCCGAGCCGCGCCTGACTGAACTGCGCTTATAGTTATATAAAGTTGTGGGAAAAAAATACTGGGAACCAATCAATCGGCCCGTTCTGAACAGGCACACGCTCCTAACAGGTACTACACTAGTTATGATAAATAATTAAAGTATTCTGACAGAAGCCAGGTCCCAATAACAAGGTCCCTTGCTGACAGCTAAAAGCTGCAAGGGATTGTGGGGGGAACAAAAATTAGACCCAGGGATACTTGTGAAAAGGTTAGAAGTGAGGTAACCACGATAAACAGCTTAGGCAGCACATCTGAAGGTTAATCTTGTTATATGTGCGTGTGTGTGTTCCTGTTCAGTGTGTGTTTGTGTGTACACACAATGGGTGAATCACTGTGTGATAGACTTGTAAGTTATCCGATGCCATTCAGCCAATTTATGCTAACAGAGAATGACATTGGTGACAGGGTCCAACTCTCTGAGCTGGCCCACTGACTGGTGAAGAGGCTCTGCTATTGATCCATGTTCACACATGCCGCCCATTTGTCAGAGCTTCAGTTTCACTGGAAATTAGCTGGATGACACCTTGAAGATGTTTTAAGCTCTAGAAATTGATTTGGAGAGTGAGGGCTTAGGAGTGAAAACTGAATAGTAAACACAGTCAGGCCCTCCAAGGCTCTTCTTCCCTGGCCCAACATGTTAATACACAAGTACATAGCCATGGGATTCTGTATGGCAAGCTAATTAATCACAAAATACATGTGATGAACATTTTTCCATTTAGCCTTAATTTTTGGTTTACTTTTTCTCCCCAATAATCTTGCTTTGAGAGTGTGTTACTGTTGCAAGTTCTGAGAACCCCAATGCAGACACAGAGGCTTGGAATGAGAACAAAGGAATTTAACAAACTAATAAGGGGCAGCCAGAGTCAAAGGCTGAGAGAGGCACTGGGGAGCTGAGCAAGACGGGCAGGGGGACTGGCAGTGGGTAGCCAGACAGAGTAAGGGAGCAGATCCAAGATGTATCTACGCAGAGCACACTGTAAAAAAGTACAGACCCATTTAGTTATGTCCACTTATTTCTTATTTGTAACTGAATGAGCTTATACAAGTTGTGGATTTTGAACTCAACTTTATGAGTTTTTGAAAGTTAAACTTGCATTTATTCATTGGGTTGACTAATTTAATTTTTTGTCAGATATGTATGTGTTGATTGAACTTGGCTATGTAAGTTAAGATATCAGTTGAAAAAAAAGTGTGTGTATGTGTGTGTGTGTGTGTGTGTGTTGCAACAAAAAAGAGTTGCTTTTCGAGTTTAAAATAACCTGTCTTCTTTCACAGCAAAGTTAAAGCATAGACACAATAAATTATTTATACACCACAGATAAGTGATGTAGGCTATTCAAATTTCAACTAAAATATAACACGTGTTGTGGCAAACAAGAAAGCACTAGTGCCAACGGTGGAGGGAGTACCTGTCAAGGGCTTGTGAATTTGGCATTTCACTCTTCTCAAATTGAAATGGAAAGTACTTTATAAAAGTCAAACGTTTAGCTCCGCCCACATTTAGCCCAACCCTGATCTACGTACTGCCGTCAGGTGCAATTGGTTCATTGGCTGGTCAATTCCTATGATGCAAGGCGGTAAATAGAGTTGTGTTAAAATTTGCTGAAAAGTTTGCAGTTTGTTCGAAATACAAATGTAACTTTATGAATTCCGTTTATTAAACGTGTCTGCTTAGAATGTAGTGTTTTGTTGCCTGGTAATTGTCATTGTTGTGCTGATTTACATTTGTAACCATGAGTTAAGTGACTGTTACGTTTGATAAGAAGAGCTGGAGTATTGCAGTGTTAGACTTTGAGCAGTAATAGGCTTCTTACAGCCATTAAGCTGCAGTGTGTCACTTCCCTAGCGTCCGTTTTGTGTCAAGTGATGCAAGATCAGTAGCTTTAGAGGGACCCCTATTTGGCATGGGACCCTGGGGTGACCACACTCAACACCCATGCTATATCTGCTATAAATGTGGTTATGTTGTTTTAACTTGAAACTGTGAGTTGTAATAAAGCAGGAAAGTATGTCTGTTATACTAGGCAAGGCAGGTTTGTTGCATTATTAAAGAAAATAAATTATTTGTTTTAACTTAAAGTATGAAGTTAAACCAAGTAATAATAAGTTAAATCAACTAAAAGAACAACTTTAACAAAACTAGAACACAGTAGTTACATCAACCTCATTAACTTTAAGTTCAAACAAAGGCAGTCTTCAAGTTGAGTGAACTTCAATTTTCAAGGCAGCAGGTGAACTTGCATTTCCAAGTTAAACTACCTTGAATTTTCTTACGAGGCAGGAGTGAGACTAGGAATCAGGCCCCCAGGAAGTGTGCTGGGCTTTGAAGCACATTGAACATAGCGGCAAAACAGTGGAATTGCAACTCCCCGCCTGGCACGTGATACTGCTTGGCCCAAAATTACTTTTTTTCCTATAGGCTTACATGGCGAAAAAGAGACTTCTGTAGGATACATTTTTTTTAACGTCACAACACCCACAAAAGGACTTCTTTCCCTATCAGAATTTGATCCATTTGGCCGATAACATTTGGAAAGTAAGAGCCACATGATTCAGTTATTTAATTCCCTTTTAAAATAGCGAACCGCCAGACCGGAAGTAGCCGGCTCTGCCGGCAGAGGTCTCTAGTGTGCCTGCTCTATGGGCCGCATTATGCGGAAGCAGAGCCAACCATCCGGGTAATTGGCTTCATGCGCCACTGAGCTCTCACAGGAATAAATGGGGCTCCTCCTTGATTTCTGGATCCAGGTTTGATAATCCATGCTGGGAATGCTGCAGGAAGAAGAACAAGGGTTAGCAAAAGTTTAAACAAGCACAGAGTTACAAGATTGTTCGAACAAGACTGACAGGTGAGAAGACAGAGAAAAGGAGCGCTATTAATTAGTGGTTGTTGAATTTTTTTCCAACAAGGTGCTCTCTGGTGCAGGGCTGATCCAATAGCATCAGAACAGTATGAAAACCAACGCACTATTGTTGAAGAAAAAGTTTCAAAGCCTTTGATACAGCTAATACATAGTAAAGAGTAAAAAGAATGGCACACAGGCCTTCTTCAGGGTGACTAACCAGAAGTGAGCCACACACAAAAAATGTATAGGACAAAGTCAAGAAGTGACGTCATTCTCAAAACCATAGTAAAATAGAAACTGACTGAAAAAGCAACATATAGTTACAATAGACTGACTGTGAAGCAGAGTCTGATCTGTCAGCATGGTGGTGTTTAAGACTTGAGCTGTTTATCAATCTCAAGAATGCAAAGAACGGACTTGTGTTCTTGGGAAGAACATTCTTGCTGGTTGTTCTTGGAAGAATGAACTTGCAAGTTCACAAGCACAGAAAACGCTGTTAACGGTTTGAGACAATGCGTTCTTCCTGTTATTGTGCAACACCCCCAGCACAGACGCTACCTGCAGTGCTCCAAAATAACAGCTAGAAATAAAACCACAACAATATAACCACGTTATATATAAACAATCTCCAGACAAGAAAACCTCATTGCAATAATATTGACAAATAAAACATGAGCTTTAATATTTGTGTTTATGGTTTAGCTCAAACACCCCTTACTTATTCAAAAGAGTGGAAAACGATCCCTACTATTATTAGTGTATTAGTTTTAGTCAGTTAAAAATAAGTAAAAAAATAAGCATGCCTCTCTGAATGGGTAGGCCTATGTACTGCCGTGTCCTAGGTGTCCCAAGTGTTTTGTGGCACAACAGGTTTGGCCTCAACTGCTTCCACGGTCTAAAGAGGGCAGACACAGAATTAGCCAGAGGGTCCGGAAGGTTTACTGCACCACCTGCTGGACCCCCCACGGCCCTCAGGAGGTGATAGACATTAGAATGGTGGCCTGCCGTTGGCCGGGCTGTCCGACGGACTGCACCTTCACTGGTGTCAGGATGGGTGGTTGGTGAAACTGCGTTCGCAGTGCTGGGAGCCCCAACAAGGTCCAAACCCAGGGTTACTGGGTGACCTTGTGGTGGCAGCAAGCTGGGGTTGGTTTCAGTTGGAACTACCAAGGGAGATTCCTGCCTGAGAACCAGCAGATCACCGTCACCAAAGTACTATCTAAGAGGGGTGACAGAAAGGCAGCAGGGCCACCGGAAGGGTCTAGCCTGACCACAGCCTTCAGCAGGGCACGATTAACATGCCTGGACTTAGTCGGATTGTCTACAGGCGCTATGGTGTACACAGCTCCACCTTCAGCCGGTGCCCTCAGAACTCTATATGACACAGGATCATACAGATCTTGGATCTTATGACGACCTTGTGTACTGAAGTTCCGCAACCACACCAACTGGCCTACTTCCAGAGGGTGATCGCAAACATGCTGATCATAATTCCTCGTGACGCTCGGCTGCACCCCTTAACCTTTTCCCAGCCCCCTCAAAGGCCACAGAGAGGATCTTTTACTCTACCTAGCAGGAAATCAACCGGGAGCCTGGGCTCTTGCCCAAACATCAACAGAAAAGGGGACTTGCCAGTGGCCTGATGAGGGGTGGTGTTGTAAGAATACAGCACCTGTGGCAGACAGGAACTCCAGTCCCGCTTCCGAGACACCGGAAAAGCTGGATGGTACAGGGTGGTACGAGACTTCTCGATGCCATAGAGCCCACAGAGCTGCTGGATCAGAGAACTCTCAAAGTTGCGGCCTTGGTCCGAGTGTATACGAGCAAGAACACCAAACTTTAAGAACCATTCAGTCACCAAAACCTGAGCCACAGTGGAGGCTCTCTGGTCACGGGTGGGAACAGCAAGCGTATATACTTGCTAAATAACGAGGACATTTTCCAACCCATTATAAGTCGGTTCTAACACTGTGAAATCCATAGCTACGATCTCATTTGGCCTCGAAGCCAGCAAATGCCCCATAAAGCTGCAAGCAGCTGGCTGGGTGTCCTTAGCCACTTGGCACCTCTCGCAGGCCCGACACCATTGTGACACCGCAGAGGACATACCCGGCCAGTAACACCGCCGTCGCAAAAGCTCTAATGTTCTTTCCACACCCTGATGACCATGGTCTTGTTGTACCTTGGTCAACACCTCTTCCCTTAAGGAAGCTGGCAAGATTAGCTGGGACACCGCCTCAAAGCCATCAGGGCGGAAAGCCTGGCGATACAAGACTCCGTCCCTTTTGAACGTGTATATTCTGGCAAGGCGGCAATAGCAGAATGAACATGCTGTAAGGAATCCGGGAGTAATGTACCAGGGACCACAGCCTCTAGATCCTGTATGCCAGGTGGGTGTTGACGGGACAGAGCATCTGCATTTCCATTACTCCTCCCCGATCGATATTTGATTTCAAAATCAAAGGAGGCCAGCTGTGCTGCCCAGCGTTGTTAGGTAGCACCAAGCTTTGCCTTAGACAAGTGGCTAAGGGCGTTGTTGTCTGTGAAGACAATACATTTGCGGCCCAGTAGGTACTCCCTAAACTTCTCGGTCGTAGTCAAAAACTCCAGCTTCCTCAGACCTCGGCTGGCATAAGCCACTGGTCTAACCTTGCCCGACTGCTCCTGGGAGAGCACTGCCCCAAGTCCCCCGTAGCTTGCATCAACCTCAAGAATAAATGGCAAAGGTAAGTCGGCATAAGCAAGCACAGGTGCCATAACGAGTTTGATCTTAAGTGCCTCAAAATTACACTGGCACTGCTCCGTCCAATGTCCCCTCACAGACAGCTCTGCTCTTCAACTTTGTGCGCCCCAGTTCAGCAACCAGCCTGTGCAGCAGGGCCGCCATCTTGGCAAACCCCTCCACAAAGCGGTGGTAGTAACTGGCAAAACCGAGGAACGACCGCAGCTTTGGGATGGTGGTAGGTGGTGGCCAGTTTGCCACTACCTGCACCTTACTGGGATCTGTGGTGAGAGAGAGAAATGACATGGCCCAAGTAGTGCACTTCCTGTTGTAAAAACACACATTTGCTGAGCTTTGCCTTCAGGCCTTGCTGCTGAAGCCTCCCCAGCACTACATCCAACCTCTCTAGATGCTGTTTGACCATGGAAGAGAAAACCACAATGTCGTCAAGATACAAAAGCAACGACTGGCACTGCTGGACACCAAATATATGTTGCATCAGCCTCTGAAAAGTGCTTGGAGCGTTGCAAAGCCCAAACGGCATACGATTCCACTCGAAAAGGCCAAATGGGGTGCAAAACGCCGTTTTGGATTGATCTGCCTCAGAAACAGGGACCTGGTTGTAGCCGCTGGCCAGATCCAAAGTGGAAAACCAGCGGGCACCCGTCAAGGCATCCAGGGACTCATCAATACGAGGAAGAGGAAAAGCATCTTTCCTCATTTTGTTGTTAAGTTGCCTGTAATTGACACTCCCTTATTACCTGTGCCTCCAAGAGTTGGTTGATGTGGTCCTTAACCAACTCATACTCAGAAGGAGGGATGCACCTATGGTATTGCCGAACAGGGACATTGTCCAAAAGAGGAATGTCATGAGCAATCAGGTTTGTACAACCCAGGTCACCATCATGGGTGACAAAGACAGGGGTATAGTCCTGCAAGAAGGACCGAACCCGGCTCTGCTCTTCAACAGGCAGTGAGGACAGGTCGATGGCCTCAATCTGGTCTTGCACCCCAGGAGGAACAGCTTGGGACCTCACCGTGGCAACTATAGATGGCACCTGCAGGCAAGCTGATGACACGGACCTCATCCAGGGTACCCACGACAAGAGTGCGAGGGTACAGTATCACATCGATGGCCCCGACATTCACAATGGGTATGTAAGCAGTGCCCCCAACCACCGGAACCAGGGCCGGAGAAGCCAGCAGTCCAGCAGGCAGACCAGAGTCCAAAGGCTCGAACAGTACAGTACAATCAGAATACTGCTCTGAACAGGTTGCAGCGATGGTCTTCATCATGCCACCAGGGATGCGGCAGGACTTCCTGCCCCGAACCTTCACTTTGCCTGAAATGTCCCGGGGAGCCTGCTCACTGGCCTGGTGACACCGTTGCAATGCCTTCACAACAGGCTCTGGAGCCCTAGATAGTGAGGGCAGATTGAACAAGGCCAAACCATGCTGGCTGAAGAGCTCTCTGTAGCACCTGTGGATGATGGTCATTTCCAACACACCTGGGACGTGAAGTGACATATCACCGGGGGGGGGGGGGGGGGGGGGTCTTTAACCACCAGTACACCGCACCTTGCCATCGACTTACTACAGAGTTTGACATCCAACTCTAGGTAGCCAATATAAGGGATGGCCAGATCTGCAGCCAGTGGCAAGATTGGAGTTTCTCTCTACCCCACGGCTTAAAATGCTGGAGGAAAAAGCACTCTGTAACTGTAGACACCATGGATCCAGTGTCCACCAAGCAAGGGACATCAACCCCTCCCATAATCACATCCAGATGTGGACAAGAGGAAATCAACTTAGGAACTTCCTCCAAAACACTTGGGATAACCTCCGAGCCAGTGGCTGCCCCCCCCCCGAATTGTGACTCTGCAATTTGGCGGGTGTAAGTTTTCTGAAGCCGGAAGATGACACAGTTGCCTACTAGACTGTTGGTGTGCAGGCAGGACAGGCTGAGTGTGAGGTGGGGCACGTATCCCTTCGCACTCCCTAGCAAAGTGACCCGGTTGCTGACAGCGCCGACATATAACAGGGCCCTTATAAGATGGCCGATTGTGCGGCTGGGAATTTTGTAGGAGGGAAATGCTTTGAGTAAGCTGGTTCAGTTGCTCTTCCTGCAGCTTCAACATTTCCCTCATCTCACTCAGATCAGACGCTTGGGTGGAAGTACTCAAACCCTGAGGACCGCACTGGACTCCAAACTGCATGCCTAAGGCAGAGGGGACAGAATGACTTCGGCCCCTAGCACCCCTCACGCTCCCACCGGATGGCGTTGCCCCTAACCTCAAGTAGAGCCGCAGTTGGTTTACGGCGCACCAACTGTTTTAACTCGCAGTAGAGAGCACCTTCAAGCACATGCTCCACAAACTGGTTGCGCAACAATACTTTGGAATTTGGCATGCACTAAGTGCACTTTGTTTTATGGGCGCCATAAGAGTCATCAGGGCAAGGGAAAACTCTTGCAGTGTCTCTCCCTTCTGCTGTTGTCTAGAAAAGAAAGCCTCCTGGAGGGCTACATAGGACTTATAACAGCCATACAACTCCTGCAATGCCACTATAAATTTGGTTGGGTCGCCGTGCTCTGTGCTGGGATGATGCTTTATTTCTTCGCGCGCTTCCCCCTCCAAATGGTCAAACAAGAAAAAGGCCGACAACGCCAGATTGTGGCGAGTGGGACTTTTTGGTGTTGAGCACCTTTTTGGCCCACTCAATGCCCAGACCCAAGGAAGACACCGGCAACGCCACCCGGGAAATCTCACCCCGAGAATAGGATTTGACTAGCTCAATAGTTAAACCACCAAAATACAGGTACAAGCACACAGGTTCGACTTATGCACAAAGCCAGAGACGTAGTTCCGTTAAAGCCAATAATTTTATTTATACAATTACTAAAAAACATCAAGTATAAAATACCATTAGAATACCATACACACTGAAATAGGGGGGGATAAGTGCTGAGGCCTTACCAGTGGAGGGACAGGGTCAAGGGGTGTAGGATCTTAGGGAAGGATCACCCCAATCACACGTGAACACTCTCACACACACAGTGGTGAAAAATTCAAAATAAACCAAAGGGGGAAAACACAGCACACAGGGGGGAGACACCACCACCAGGGACACCGACACCACCACCTTCGGCACTCAGCAACTGTGGGAAAAAGAACATTCAATTATTGGAGAGGATAAATCAATAAACCAAAAATAAATGAAAAACAACTTCAATCTAAGGCAAATCTAGGCAGCCAAAGATGACTTAATAGCTGCATAGAGCCAAACAAAAATAACCAAAGATTAACAACAAATAAACCATACAGTTTTCAACAGAAATTAAAGTCTTTATCACAACTTAAACAAAAGAAATAGAAATTAACCAAAAATCAACTTAATCCTAATTCAACAAAGGAACCCATAAACATAGACCCCAATCTCCACACACATTAATAAGCACGGGCAGGCCAAAGAAAGGCAAAGCTATCGTCCGTGTCACAATCACTCAATCTAATACAGCCCTGTAGGACACCCAGTTGGGCAACAGATCCTGGCGCTGAAAGGCGCGTGGAGGCGTTCAAAGCCTGGAGTGAGCTCATCTACAGCCCGTTGAAGCAGAAGTCGGTTAAGACAAAACAGCAGGGTGGCAGGGAAGGGAGGGGCTAGTGCAGATACCAGCGCAAGTGAAGCAGTTTACAACCCTGGCGTACACAAACAAACCAAATTCAGTAACAGTTTATGATTAAACAAAGTATACACGCGATGCCAACTGGTATACATACATACCCATCAGGGAGCTTTGCACCAATACACCACCAATAGTGCCGATAGTACAGCTACAGAGAGCCTACAATAGAACGGCTGATTACTTAAACACTCAGTCAGGAGAATATCTGAGAGGAGAAAAGATTTGCCCAACCTACCAGCAGCAAAACTCAACCCGGTTCCACTACAGGAATAGTCTGGTTTGTGACCGGGAGACACTGCAAAAGACAATGCACGCTGTACATCCTAACACAAACGAGGCCTATAGGTAACAAACAAATTAGCAACACTGCATTACTTGACGAATTACCGTGACTGCGCCGCCGACACGAAAGGACCCAGAGTGGAAATGTGGCTCCGGCAACAAAGAGTAAAGAGTGTCAAGAGGGCAAACCTCCTGCCTATATAGCATGCAGTTACTTCCTGATTGGTCCAAAGAGAGTGAGTGTGATTGAAAACATAGCGACCAATCAACCTGCAACCGATATATAATTTATATATTATGGTAGTGCACTGTATACAGTGTTGGGAAGGATTCAAAACATATTCCGTTACAGAATACATGCCCAAAAATGTAATTTGTAACGTATTCCGTTACGTTACTCAATCTGAGTAACGTATTCTGAATACTTGGATTACTTCCACATTGAATTGCATTTTATAAGTAGGAATACGGCCATCACATACAGCTTACTAAACAGGCCTATTCTGGTGTGTTCTTCTGTTCCAACTGGCTGAATGTGTACCTAAACAAGCAGATAGATTGTTGTATTTGTAGTCCCGAACTCCATACTACAAAAATCTAACCGCAGTCTAAGCTACCACGAGCTAATTTTAGCTAACGTTAGCTAACATATCAAACGGGGCTAGTCTTTCAACGGCTCAACGGTAAATCAGCACGTAGGAGAATGTAAAGTCGCATGTCAACTACAAAATAGCAAGGTGACCAGTAAAACTACAGCAGATGACTACCCTTGCCTAATTAAAAAAAAAGAAAAATTACTTTAAGATGCTTCTTCAGGTTGGAGGTGGAGGAATTTGGACGCTGAAAGGAAGTTGGTTGCTGGCAAGCAGAGGTTGCACTGCACAGTTATATTTCGTTCTCCCTTCTTTTTATTTAATGTGAAATGCTGTTTGAATTTCCAAGATAGAAACGCATTCCTTCCCTGGCTCTGTTGTGCCGGTTCCGGCTCCATCTCTACCTCTATCAGTGATCACGCAAATAGCTCACTTTTTCTTTTTCATATTGGGGCTTCTGGGAAATGCATGGAGTTGCGAGAGTGAATAAACTCGTGCAACAGAGAAGTATCGTCATGTAATCCATTGATTTCAACAATGTATCTGTATTCTAAATACCAACTATTTAAATTGTAACTGTAACGAATACAGTTACTCATGATTTGTATTCTGAATACGTAATGCCGGTACATGTATTCCATTACTCCCCAACACTGACTGTATATGCCCAGGGACAACAGATGGAAATTAACAATAAAAATTATAAACGTTTGTGTCTCCCCTTTAGTCTACATAACATGCCATTGCATGTTACCACTTTATGTACAACTGTTAATTTATCATACAGACTGAAACTCAACTAATTAAAAAAAATTCAGAAAACAAAGACACCAACAAAAGTATGAACTAAATACTAAATCTAATGTATATAGTCTATGTCATAATTTAAAGAAGTCTCCTGCTGCGCTGTGGCCGTGTGTGTGTGTGTGTGTGTGTGTGTGTGTGTGCGCTTGCCAGCCAGCAAGGTTGTTGAACCCTTGTGTTGTCCTTCGGGTCACCGGGACCCACAGGACAACACAAGGGTTAAGCCCGCAGGCGCTTGTGGAGTTTGTGATATTTAAACAAACGATCCGTCAACGGCGCTAGCTGGCTGTTGCGTCACTTTATAGAGCTTCTCAACTCTGAGAAACTTTGGAGCAAATTGTCAATTCGGCATTGATTTTCGTAAGACTACCTATATTCAAAATCTACACAGTTCGTTTCTCGCCTAAAACGTTCTCAGAAGTGAATTTAGTGGTGAATAAGATGGCGAAAATTGTTAAAATTGTCCTGTTGTTGGTCCGTCTATGTACCGGAAACCCGACCCTCGAATGCCGAAATTAATGTTGGGTTCGGGTAGAGGTACGGGTGCTTCAAGTTCATACAAGTTACCAACCAATGCATCCTCGGTAAAATGGGCATGTCAAGAACATTTCCGGGAATTTGACTTGTGTATTGGGACAGTACTTAGGCCATAAAAGATAACGTTTCACAGGTACACAAGAACACAAGTCCATAGAAGAACACAGATTGAGAAACGCCCTTGTAATTAAGGCAGAGAAGATTTGGAGACGATTGGCAGCAGCTGCCCGACACATGCACACCTGATCCCACTCCTGTAATCAGAACAGACAGACAGACAGACAGACAGACATGGACAGACACACAGACAGAAACGCAGGGAGGCAGGGAGGGGGAGAAGCTCCTGGCTTGGAGGCAGAGACAGAGGGTGAAACACAGCACAGTAATTCTCTCAAACAAAAAAACAGTATTCAAATGATGGCAAATTCAACATAACGAATATTACATAATAATATTACGAACAACAAATACTGGACTTTTCAAAAGGCTAGAGAGGCAAGTTATACTCCACAACTGTTGTTTTGAGTTTCTCTTTTCAACAGAAAAAAAAAACTTTTGAGCTTTATTCATAAATGAATTCCAATTGCTTCTACATTCTTTCGATCGCTGTTAGTAAGAATACAACCCCCAACTTTCTGCGGATATTTCGCATACCTGTTTTCAGGTTCCTACTTATATTTATGTTTTTTTGTATCTTGTGTTTTTACTACAACATCTTACATGCTTTAATGTTATGCCTGTCTGAGGTGCCTGTCAATTTAAGTCCCCCTCCTGAAAAAGCCCAGTCTGCTGGTCAGCGACTCCGGGTTCCTCTCAGCTGCTCTTTCAGTCTCTGTACTACTTAGTGACATTCAACACTGCTGTCTTACGGCAAGTCACCTCGCAAGATTTTAGCACCACACTTCACCATCTTTAATGTAGTCAATAATGTATAATCACAAAAATGGCACTTTTAGTCGATGGAAAGACCTATCTCCATGGAGCTGTGGAGTAAGGCTACACCATACATATATTTCAGGATAGGACAATATTAAATGATGTTAACTGTTCACACAAAACAGATACATGGTTAAACCTCATTGCTCTTACCAGTGTATCGCCATGTGTACTTCATCCACATCAATCCCACCAATCGGTCCCAAAACGTCCCAGTTAGACAGTAAATGCCGTAAACATATTCTTTGTAAATCTTTACAATCATGCCCCGAAAGAACCAAGCAGGCCTGCCTTCTTGCACGATCCAAATTTACTGCTAGCTTGAAGTTGGTTGTTGTTTCCTGAAGCGAACAGATTTTGACAATGGCAACACACACACACAGAACGGAAGGAGAGGGAGACGAGTGAGCAACAATGTCCCTATCCTGTCAGGCAGTTATCCTGGAAATGTACTTCCGTTGATCCAGACTATTGACATTAGTCGCTTAGAAACAAATAGAAGTATTGCTAAAATACTACAGAATTACAGATCAGGGGAAATAAAAAATAATGGCCGGGATCTGATATATACTTGTCACATGAAGGCCATGTTGCAGTTGAGTTGAAATTATGATAAAACTGTAACATGGATATTTTGTCACAAAGTTGGGCTGGTACTTGTAATTTAAACGTATCATAGCCAGACTTCCTGCCTGCAGAGAGAGATATGATGAATCTGTAGTCTCTTAAATACAAACTACTTCATTATTTTTCTTCTGTGTCTACGATAAATTGCAGCCGATGTATTGCTGTTAAAAGATGCACACATTAAAAAAGACTTACTGTTGGCACTTTCTTTTCTTCCCAGTTGGCTGGTGAGATATCGCTGTTATTAAATTTGGGTTTTATTGTTGACAGTGGTCATGGTTGGCCGGGCGAGCAGTGAGCAGTGTCTCGTGTGAGTGAACAGAGGGATAAACAGGCACTGACACTGCCAGAGAGAAAGAAAACAGGACGGAGGGAGGAAAAAAAAAAAGACAGCAACAAAGAGGCAGTTTCGTTAGGCAGAGACAACTGTGGTCATTAGTCAGACATCCTGAGCAACACATTTCAGTTTGATCACATCTCCCTTTGGGTTTAAAAAGCCTGTAAGCCTAATGGACCAATATACAATTCTCTATTTGTCTCCATGTGTCAGGTTTATAGATTGCCCTAAACATTTTACTAAACATTTTAGTAAAAGGAAGTCTCACTAGTGACTATATGTACACATTCATTTAGTTCTGTGCAGAAATGAATGACAGAACAGTGTGTATGCCTTTGAACAGTAAGTTTGTTCTGTCAAACTATTTTTTTCTTCTATTTTTTATCTCCACTTTTTGAATTTTTGTCACATCTATGTTTCTCCGTACTCTTAAATGTATTTTTTTGTTGTCGCTATTTTTTTCTTCATGCATGCATGGAAACATGTTTTCCCCTGTTTTGTCCTTTTCCTCTTTCTTCCTGCTGGCCCCAGTGATTGAAATGTCATGGATAGTTAATGAATCCCTCCCTACCAGTCATTTAAAACAGAGGCTACATGGGTTCAAACAGTATGCAGCATATAAGACTCATTTTCTCTTGTTTAGACAGCAGAAAAGCTTAAAGCTGCACTAACAATATTTCTTTATTAACATTGTATCAAATGGCGGTGTGTAATGTGAAAGGTGTTGCTTGTGTTGTGTGCTTCTTTTAATTCCTTGTTTTGTCAACTTATTGTTTTGGTTCAGTCTTACCACATCAACCATCGAACACACCTTCAAATGAATGCTGATTACTTAGTTACTGTATAAGTGATGTGCAAATAGGCAGATGTCGTATGAGCATTATTTAGGGTTAGGCTTAGTTTGATTAAAGGAGACTTGTTACTTGTTATATACAGTGGGGCAAAAAAGTATTTAGTCAGCCACCAATTGTGCAAGTTCTCCCACTTAAAAAGATAAGAGAGGCCTGTTTTTTTCATCATAGGTACACTTCTTCAACTATGAGAGACAAAATGAGAAAAAAAAAATCCAGAAAATCACATTGTAGGATTTTTAATGAATTTATTGGTAAATTCCTCAGTAAAATCAGTATTTGGTCACTTACAAACAAGCAAGATTTCTGGCTCTCACAGACCTGTAACTTCTTCTTGAAGAGGCTCCTCTGTCCTCCACTCGTTACCTGTATTAATGGCACCTGTCTGAACTTGTTATCAGTATAAAAGACACCTGTCCACAACCTCAAACAGTCACACGCCAAACTCCACTATGGCCAAGACC
>CM042326.1:7410000-7417500 GCA_023566125.1 Zingel zingel | reverse complement strand
GGCCAAATTCCCTCCTGCAGTATGTGCAAACCTGGTGAAAAACTACAGGAAACGTTTGACCTCTGTAATTGCAAACAAAGGCTACTGTACCAAATATTAACATTGATTTTCTCAGGTGTTCAAATACTTATTTGCAGCTGTATCATACAAATAAATAGTTAAAAAATCATACATTGTGATTTCTGGAATTTTTTTTTTAGATTATGTCTCTCACAGTGGACATGCACCTACGATGACAATTTCAGACCCCTCCATGATTTCCAAGTGGGAGAACCTGCAAAATAGCAGGGTGTTCAAATACTTATTTTCCTCACTGTATATATTTACATACACACATATACATATATATATATATATATATATATATATATATACACATTATGTATATATATATATATATATATATATATATATACATACTGTGGTGACTTTCAATAGTAATGCTGTGATGCTGTATGAAGAGGAATTCTGCTGACACTGATCTTTGATTATAAAAAAGGTTTATTACATCAAGTTTTCAGCATCCCTTTAACAAACTCCTGCAGAGAGTTTGGAGAACGACCAACCCAATTCTTCCAATATGTCGCTCTGAAGTTCTGCAGTTAACACATAGTATACATACTGTGCATTACACTAACGTGATTGGGTCAGAACTGACCAATGATACCTTCTTTTTTGGCTCATCTCCAAATAAGGACTCTTCCGTCCAAAAGGGCTCTTCTGCTCATGTTAACAGCCTCCAGATGTCTCAGTAAAAGTAGGGCAAGGGTCAAAGGAATCCCTTACAAGAAAATCCTCAGTACAAATGTATACAAAGTCATGACCTGTTCAGATACCACATTCCCCCCTTCGAGACTTAATAAAGTCTCGAAAACTAAAAGAATAGGATTACCACAAATTAGCACCTCTCATTACATCAGGTTCCTTATAGCATAACCTTTTGGGGTATACACAAATAGATATACAGTATATCAGGTTCAATTTATGGAGTGTGAGAGCGAAAAACCCATCTGGCAGCTTTCTTTCAAAATTACCATCAATCAGTCACGATAGGAAAATTCTCTCACGGCCCCTCCGCCCTAGGCGACCACCTCAGTACTCCAGATCAATTAGAAAATAAATCTTTATCAATTTATTGTAGAGCTATGGTTTGAGCCAATACATGTGAAAACCTCAGAAAGTGAAATAAAATCAAAAATGTCCAAATTCAGGCAGGTCAACCCTTCGGAGCTGAAAAAGGACTTTCTTCGCCCTGCCTAGACACCATTTCCCTAACCGTCAAAAAAAAGAAAAAAACATCTGAGGTCCCCATATATTCACTCCATGACAGAAAACATCATTCTTCAAACAATTAATGCAAGAATATGATACAAAGTATGTCATGCAAACATGTATATATATCAGACAAACACAGGAATGTAGTCCACTACACCGCAGCTTCTCAGCAGTGTTGATTATCAATGCAGTATTGGTGTGATGAAACCTGAACACTTCCACACCATCCTAGTTCAGAGTTCTCAGTCCATTCATATTGTCCATGTTTGGTCCATATTTGAACATATATTTGAATATCTGAACCCCTTCTGCACATTCCCCCATATGTTCTGGAAGAAAAGAAAACACTGACCAGTATCTTTTTACAAAACTACACATGAAAATTAAAACATCACTTAAAAATAAAAATATGAATCAAGAAAAATATGAATCAAATATCAAAAATTGTATAACATGAATCACATTCCATTTCCCCCCTTTGATTAATAAGAAGACACTAAACATCACAACCACCGGTAAAGAGGTAAAGTCGTACTCGGTGTCTCTGCTTTAGTCGATGTATTGACACTCTCAATTGTTTCTGAGGGCAAAGTGACAAATGTCCTCTGTGTATTAGTTACTCTCGAAGTGATTACTCTAGTATATTATTCTTGAACTCCTTTGTGACTGTAGGAACTTCATCATGCTCTAAATCTTTCCTCATAAGCGTCACTTTACGAGTCACATGACCTGCTATCCAATGATTTTGAAACGGAACAATTTGAAACTCCGGCTCTGAATAAGTACACACATATTCCCCTTGATCCTCCTGCTGGGAATTATACACATAAAGACTGCAATCACCTTTAATCTTCAGTCTTCTCAGTTTATGTCCAACTATTATCAAAAGTATCATAGTCAATTGTCATGCTTTTCATCTGAGTCTTAATAAATGAATCATTGGTAATCCTCACACTTAATGGTTCTTCAGTAGATGAGATCATAGTATTCTCAAATGTCTTACTTTTAACAAGAACCATCAGTTAAAATATCATAAACAGCTTAAAATGTTCTTTACAACCGTGACTTCTACTCCCTTTAAACTGACACTTAAACTAACATCTCAACACATAAGTGTAAACATCTTGAACTGTGAAAATTATCCTAAACTCTTCACATTTAACATCTTTTACATTTTCATTCTGAACACAAGACAATCCAAGTCTACTTGCGAATGTAATTGTGCAAAACAATCGTTCCTCTCCATTAAGTTGTTCTTGTAATTAATAAACCAAAATTGTAATCACTATCAAGATTCAATGATTTGCACCGCTTCACTCTAGAGTCTTTGTAAATTATTTTACCCTTTAACATTTACAGACTTCAATAACACCACTGCAACTTATGCAGAATAGTGAAATTCAAATCAAATTTTCTAAACCTCTATATAAATGACAAAATATGCTGATCCATCATTGGGCTATAATAACTGATTTTCGTTCGCGAATCTGTACTTAGAGAATGACACAAACAGATGACTAGTACACTGTAAACAACAAATTAACCATTGCAAAAAACTTTGCATTTGACTAAAATATATCTCTGATTACAGCTTTTCTTGTTTTGTTTGTTGTTGTTGTTGTTTTTCCATTACCATCACCACTTTTTAATGCACTCCATATGGTCATATTGGCACTTGTAATACACCTTGCCTTTCTTTGTTGTTAAAGATAAAAGTGTGTTTACAAACTATATCCAAGAACAGTTTACTGATGTTAATATCAGGCTATTTTTACTAATAGTCACACAATTGTTCTAAACTTATTTTAACAAAATTCTGAGAACAGCACTCTCAATCTGCTGTTTGTAACAACTTTACATTAATCCAATTCAAATTTGTACCTGAGATCACTTCCCAATAAATTATCTAGGCAGCACTCAAATAATAGAAGCCTGTTCAAAAGTTGCCTGTCATTAGAGCACAAAAATAAAGCAGTGAAATGTTCCTTTAAACTTTCCTGACACACCAGCTGAAGTAACATATTTGTCACTAGTCTTGTTAGAAGCTGTCACAGGAAAGTCATTACAAATTTAACAGAATATATATCACCAGGTACTGACAAAATTTAAGGTTTTCATACCAAGTTGCTTAATTTAGATGCATGTCTCAACCATTCATATAGGTGTATTCACATAGGAGTAACTCTATTTTAAAAGTAGAAATAATTATTTGTTTAGAGTATGTGTTTTTTCAAAATGTGTGTTTGTCGGTACATTACCTCCTTTTTATGTGTCAATGCGTCAATGCGTCGATGCGTCAGAGCAAATCCAGTCTCTCTCACCCCTCCTTCTCTGGTCTGCTGACATCAACGCTCTTCTATGGAGATCTGTACCAACTTGTGCTCAATTGTTAGATCTCTTTACAGCCCTGATGACACCCCCCTTTCAGGTCTTCTGGGCATCTCTAGAATCCTGGCTCCAGGCTCCTATAAGGTTTCACCAGTCCTCCAGATGACCTTTGGCACCTGTATTCGCCTCTGTAGTTTCCTCTGTAGTTTCCTCCTGGTCTATTGCAATCACGGGCAAAGTGTCCATCCTGTCCACAATTAAAACACGCTTGTGGAGATTGCATAAAGTATGGATTACATCTTCCTCCTCTTCCTCTGCCTAAACGTCCTCGTCCTCTTGCTCTCCAATTATGTATCTGTCCAAAAACTGGCTGTGGATATAAAACAACTGGAATCACTAGTGGACGTTGTTGATTTGGTGAACACTGATTTTGCATAGGCAAAGCCTGCTTTTTCTCCTTCTTCTTATTCTCCACCAGTTGTATTTCATTGAGTTTTCTGGGAGTTTCTTGGTCTTGTTCTTTCTGCTCATTTCTATATAGCTTCACTTGATGGACTATATGATTTGTATAGACAGTTTTTTCCATGGTTCCAAGTCCAATCACTTCCGCCAGTTTACTCCTTACTGGTAGGGGCAGTCCCTTCTGTAACTTGGTTCGCAAAACTGACTTTTCCAGTTGACTTGCATCTGGATCATTTCCTGTAACATTCCTCCACACCTGATAAACTCTCGACACATAGGCTCTCGGGTTTTCTTCTTGTCCCAGTGGTTCAATCAAAATGTTGTTTGGATCCACATTTGTCGGAAACTCATCTCTCAGCGCTCTCCACAGTCGACCTCTACTTGCAGCCAACAACTCCGGATCATACACAGAAGTCCCCATACATCGATTAAGTCCAGCTTTCTGTAGAATTTCTTCCATAGCCGGAATCCCAATGAGATTCGTCAAAAGTCTCTTAATATCTCCGATGGCATACTGTGTCCCTGTCGACATTTCTTCCAACTTTGCAATCCAAGGATGTGCTCCCTCTTGAAGAGTAGGCAACTTATCAAGAATATCTGACATCTCTGCGTTCTGTAAAGGTTTATACCCCAAATTCTGTCCTTGAATAATCACTGGAAGCATCTTCCCGCTTGCTTTTCCTTTTCTTGAGCGCAATGTGTATTTCTTCTCCACTTTTCGGGATTCTTTCTTCCGCAGTTCATCCCTCTGTATCTTCAGCTTCTCAAAGTATGACACGCATCGCTCCATGTCTCTTTCAATCTCTTCTATGCTATTCGCTGCAGGATGAAATCCTGTAGCTCCTCTACTCTCCAAATCTTCATCGCTGTCTCCATCTTCGCTCTTATCAGAGGTCTGATCTCTTGTATCTTTTTGTCTCTTCCATTTTTCATTACCTCTCTTTTCTGCTCTAGAAAGCACTCGTCTGATCGCAGGGTCATATCCTCCCATGATCTCTTCTGATTCACTCTGATCATCATCATCATCATCATCATCATCATCATTCTTTGTCTTCCTAAACCTCAGTCTGCTCTTAGTTTCCAGACGTTTTGTTTTCTTCTCAGTTTTGGAGCTTGGATTCATCTTTATGGTCGTTTCTGCTTGTTCTCTCTCAATTATTAGTTCATCTGTGAATGTTTCACCAAAGTACTTTGTAGACATGTGTAACGTTGCTTCTTTAATGTCAGTCTCTGATCATGCCCTAAAAACCATCTGGGTGTCCACTTCAAACACTCAATCATGGGCAGTTGTAAATCTGTCGCCTCTCCTTCTCGGCTGCTCCAGCTCCAGATGCTTTCTGGTGCAAGTATGTGGGGGATGGGGCCAAAGTTGCCTACAGAATGGAATGCTGAATACTGTGTCTGTTGTTTTGGACTAATGTTATTTTTCAGGGTCTGGTACTGTCCATCACCGGTCTCGCAGCTTGTAGGGAGAGTGAGACAGGTCTGCTCTGACATCCACCGAGGCACACTAAATAAACACAAAACACAACACCTCCAAGAAGCATTACTTCTCTTTGATCATACTCATTTTAGTTTTCTTGATTCTAACCTATAACATCATTAATTCAAAAATGTTACTATCAAATTAATATTACCTAAGTAAGAAAAGTATCATAAAATATATACTTCAAGTACTAAAAGTAACAACACAGAAAAGTGGAAATGATCACCGTAGTTCTATCAATCCACTAAGTATTTAAGCAGCTGATCATTTCAACTAGAAACATATGTTTGTTCTGCACAAATCCTAATTCCTTTTTTATTTATTTATGATATATCAGATCACAATAATATCTAAAAACAATTCGTCTTGGAAATGACCATTAGTCATTCCTGAAAATTACATAATTTATCTCTTTCTCCTAAGTTTCGGTGCTTGTGATATAGCAGTTTTTTACTATTCTCATCTAGACGTTTACCCTCCTTTAGATTGTAATCCAAATGTTACAGTTGTCTCTGTAACAACAATATTAATATGAACTCCATTATCCTAATTCAAAAGTACATTTATCTCTTTCTTTATCATTCATCTCTTTCTGTCTTTCTGTCACTTTCACAACACTCTCTCTCTGTCTTTAACCAACTTAGTACACTCTTGTACCCTTAACTTCCCTTAAAGTCATGCCCTTTTTTCTTCCCATTGTCTCATAAAACTTTCTTTTCCCTTTCTACAGCATACACTTACCATCATCTTCTCTCAACTTTCCTGACTATCTTTTGTAACAATTGTTACCCATTTAATATACAAAGTATATGAATTAACTCAGTCTGATGTTTCATTAGGATTGGATTAACTCACTGTTTCTTCACAGGAATCAGATTCATTCGTTTTCCACCTTCACAAATGTCTCTCATTTCCTTGGCACAATACCGTGACCTCATGTGACAGTGGAGAACCTTAGCAAAGTCAAAAATCTTATAACATTATCAAATTTTGAATTTAGTTTATTCAAAGTAAAATCATTTTAGATGTCTCGCCACTCAAAACAAGTGGTCCAACATTTTAGAATGGCAGAGGTGACAATCCTGAAGCCCATCCATCAGTCCTCTCATCTCTTACTTTCAATAGAGGTACAGAGGCTGGACTTTTCTTAATCCAGGGTGATCAATCACTGATATGGGTTCCAGCAAATCACTTATGCCAGCTATTAATCCCTTTCTTTTTTTTTTCTTGTCTTTATTTTATTCTTCTTTTATCTTTTTCTTTTACTTTAATGGTTTCGGCAACTACACCAATTCTCCTCAGGAACTGACAAACTCAGTTCCAACTACCTCTTTAGTACTCATGTACAGATATAAATGAAAGATTAAAGATTCAATGTCTTGATGAACATATTTGCTTCATACAAACTCATTCAACTTTGCATATTGATTAATTATTTATATCATCAACTAAAATTAACCACATCTTTTTTTTGAAAATACAGTTGTTGACTATTTGAGTAATTACAATATATTTTCCCTATCTTTTTAAACATACCTGTATTTACTTTCAAGATAATAACATTTTCTTTTTTATCGGTCAACATAACTCATTTATAAATGTAATGAATTTCAGTCCAATAGTTACATAGTCAAACAACTGTAACCAAAGATTTTCTGGGCTACACTCAAAAACTCCACCCTCCTCCTTCTAATCTTCTCTGCCTCTGCACCTAACAGCCCCCAGTGCAGACAGAGGCGTAAAAAAAAAAGCCTAAATTCCTGTGCGGAGCTGCAGCTCAAAGCAATTACAGCACCTCACACTCATCTCAAGCTGCACCTCTGCAAGACAAGTCTCCCCCTTTCTCATCTTCACAGCACAGATCTACAGGCTGCAGCACCCCAGTGCAGGCAGGGAGTGGCTTAAACTTTTTGTGAAAACTTGAATTCCTAGAATTCTTGGACATGCGC
>CM042326.1:7345000-7400000 GCA_023566125.1 Zingel zingel | reverse complement strand
ACAATAACTTATTTCAATCTGGAGAGACTCCGATGCAGATATGCAAACATTTATTAATAAGATATAACCAAGTAAGTACAAACATAATTATTTAGAGATTAGACTTTATTGTAAAGGGGTATCTATACAAATCTAATGTTTAGGAAAACCAAACACATTCCCCAATGGAATCTAGACACTGGTGGTGGTGAGAAAATCCATAGACGTAACAACAAGCCGTCCGCCGGGAGAAGACCGAGAACACCGTTGAAAATGCCTGGAGGTAGAAGGGGAGGAAGCGGGTCACACTCTTGTCTGAAAATACAACTGACAGAAGCAGGAGAGAACGGAATTAAAACATGGTAGTCATGCTGTGATTGGTTAGAACATACGTGCCCGATTCTAATTGGTATACAGAACCATAACACCCACTGCCCAGCTGATCAGTTAAAGAGAAGAGAGACAACATAATTGAAGTCTCCCTGACAGAATTTACGCTGAGCTACATTTCACTAGTAAATTGCTGTTGAATGAGAAAAACAACCACCAGATGGGAAAAGGGCCTTTAACAACAACAACTCTGAATGCACCACGAGGCTGTAGGTTACCAGTTTCTTGAATGCATGCCGTCTGTGTTTTTCCGACAATGGCAGCTGCACATTGTTACATTCCGGTGTTGAATCCTCTACAGTGAAATACAGTCACACCTTACACCGTTTAGCGTTAGCTATCAGCATTGTAAGTGTTTAATCCAGCTATAAGTAGCGGTAGGCTAACGTTAGCTGCTGTTGAGTGTAGTATAATGTTAACTAGCATCACGTGCAGCGATGTTTCTGTTGCCTGTAACGTCTGTTTCAGAGCATCCGAGATAAGCGCAGACATATCAGTGGCACCGAAATGAGGCACCGAAATCCGCGTTGCTATTCGGTCTGATACAGGTCATGAAGAGACACCTGTGCCGTATTAGCACCGGATTTCGGTACCCAACCCTATTCAGGAAGAAGATTTTTCTAAGTAAATGTTCCAATTAATGATCCAGGCAGCGCATTCTCATCTCCCTCCTTCATTTTACAGTCGAATGGTGGCTAGAACGGCTCTGGGTCAAAGTTCAATATGGAATGGATTAATCTGCATTATTTTTTTTAACGCGTTATTTTTTCTCAGATTAATTAATCAAAATTATTATTTTGACAGTCCTAATATATATATACTTATACTAATATATATATAAACATGTTTACATGCTTTAATGTTCAAAAACACTTTATTTTTGTCACACTGCCCATGACTGCCACACTCTTTAATATTTGAAGCTTCGGCCACGTTTAATAAGAACATCCGACATTGTAACATTATAAATTTGACAGAAACTATGGAAAAGCATAATAGGTCTTGTTTAAAGACAAAATGATTTTTGTTGAATTATGACAGTAAATGCATACATGAAAAGGAAATTTATATTGATTTTTAAAATGTAAAACATTATATTGTGTATTGTAGTTTAGTTTGCTTCTTTGATTTGTTTCAGCCAGGCATTTTAAATCTTACATTTACAGTAGGGCTGGGTATCGTTTATATCGTTCCCAATTAGCACTGGGAAGCAAATGCCAATATTTCCTCCTGGTTAGCATGTTGTATTGCCGTCATGTAAATGATAATATGATATCTCAATAGGTTGTTGAATAAGTTGAAAGCGGAGACTGTGTTAGGTGTGTGAGATGGAGGACCCAAATGCAGAGAGAGACGGAAGGCAGGAGATGGTGTAAGCTTGTCGATTTTTAATAAAGCAAAAACACGGCAGAACAGAGGCTGAAAAAACCAAGGAGCGGGATGCAGAGGGCTACAAAAGGTACGCAGGCTGACGGCACGGAGACACACATGAGGGCAGAAACAGGCAAAACAATCTGACACGCGACAAGGGGAACACAGGGGTTAAATACATGAGGTAATGAACTAATGAGTGACAGGTGACACAACAGGTGAAACACATCAGGGCGGGACAGGACAATCAACAAAGGCGGGAAAACAGAAAGTAAAACTAGACAAGACAAGATCGGACACAGACTATCAAAATAAAACAGGAACAAACCGACAGGAAACATGAAATGAGCTAAACGCAGACACTTGACCAACATTAAACACGAGGGAGAACAGAATACAGGGATAACCAAAACATACACAATACAGACTAATCAACAAAAGCAGGAAATATACGGAAAACTACAAACAAGGCAACAGAGATATACAACCAGGTAACAGAAATGTACAGAATAAATCTACAAAAAACATACAGAAAACATAATACAAGCAACAGAAAAATACACAACCACCACAGACTAACTAACATTGGGACAAAACCAAAACTGAAAAAAAAAACAATAAGCAAGACAGCCACAGCATTGGCAAATAATAGAATGATGTGTGAAAAAAAGATAAGAAGAATGAGTGAGAGAGTGAGGATACTGGGAGTCCTGCTTCACCATTGTCATCCAAGCAAATTGAGATGAATTGTCTCAACACAGGAGAGCAAAGGCTCAGTATCATTTCAAAGCAATCGTGGTGTTAAGCAGACTACAAAGTCCCAAACACCATGCCTTAGATCTTCTCTCCGCTGTTTCTTTACTTTCCATCATCCTTCTTTTGTTAAACTCTTGTTCTCTTTCATCTTTACCTGATTTCTGTACTCTGATTGGTGCTTTCCTACGATGCTTCTTTAGTCACATGCTTTCATCTGCAGGAACAGTGTGACTAGGGGAAAAGGAGAAGAACTTCTTAGTGCAACATCTTCCTCATTTGGGTGTCTATGTCTTACACACAACATGCACACCAATCAAACTTAACAGACCAGGAGTCCATCTTTCCCTCACATGAAGAAATCTGCTGACTCTCACACACTCATGTGCAATAAGGCAGCATCAGATGGCAACTTGACTGAGAAGAATGATTGTGTAGCCCCAAAATTCCCTCTGACAATAATGCTTAATTGGATACTGAGACAGCTGTGTTGAAACACCTTACTTGTTAAATCAGTGTGTAAAATTGATATTGATTGATTACTTTAAATTGCTGTAATTTAGACACTATTAAAGGACAGGCCTGGACGATAAAAGGAGTTGTGATAAGAAGTAGTAAAATAATTAAAAACTGTATTGTATCCACCTTCTCCTGAGCTAGGCAAAAAATCATGAATGCTTCCTCTTTTCAACTCGCCACAGCAGGTAATAGGGAGCCGAGCCAGCACACCTGCAACAGAATGAAATTAACACAAGACACATTCTTACGGTCCGCAGCCAATTACACAGCAAATCAAGAGTAAACACGTTTACAATTCAAGTTAAAAAAAAAAGGAAAAGAATTTAAATATTTAAATATCAAATATTAAAACATTCTAGGAAACTAAAGGGAATTCAATCAGTGATGCATCTTTGTGGCTGTTACATTTTGCACTAAATGCTAATGTCAGCATACCAATATGCTCACAATGACAATATTAACGGATGCATAGCTGGTTCAGTGTTTATTATGGCCACTATCCAGTGGCGGTTCTAGTGAGGGGTAAGGGTGGCCAGTGTCCCTGTAATATTAAGCCTCAACCCCCTTCTGGCCCCCCTAACTGTGGAAAACATTTTTATACATTTTGAACCCCAACTTTATCCCCAAAGAGGGTATATTAGTCATGTGCAGTGATACATAAAATGTAAATTAACACTGAATGAGTTTTCTTGTCTTTGTTATTTCTGTCAGGTCCATTAAAGGAGAACTCCGGGTAATTTTTACGTTAATCGTGATCGCTATGTTAGTACTGTCGATAGCAAAAAAAACGAGCCGAATCGGTGCTAGCATCATCGAGTAGCTGCAGCTAATGCCCAGAGCTCCCACTTAGCTAAAACGACAGTTTTGGGGGCATATCATAAAGAGTGCCTTTGTGCCTCGTAACAGACTCAAAATGCAATTAAAAAATCTGTGCAACATGAACAGGGCCCTTACATGACAACAAGAAGCGTTTTCAACTCAGACATTGTTTAAATTCACCTACCCTGTTAGCTGCTAGCTGCCGTCTTCAGCCAGGCTTCGGTAATAATCATCACGCAGCAGTTCTGTGTGTATTTGTAGCATATATATCCATTTTGTGTGCGATCCATCTGGCGTTGGTGAATAGTAGTCTCTGCAGTGGTGAACTGTGTGTTAGAACTAGTGTTAGCCTTAGCCAGGCTAGCAGGTCCGACCGGCATCCTTCTACTTCCTCCCCGCCTTCCGCGGCCGACAACTATCGACGGGCACCCGCTGGTCTGGTGGATGTCCTCCAGAGGACAGTTCATGCTTTCGCGGCGAAATTTTTGCAGCAAAAAAAGTTTATTTTCCCCCTCAAATTAGGTAATTGAGCACTGTAGTGGTTATGATCATATGAGTGACTATGTAACTACATGGAAACAGGCCAAATTATGCCTGTTTCTTGTACAGTAATAGCGTTACTGACGGCTGGCTCTAGCTCCATAGTTACGTTACTCCACTCTTCACTCACTACCTACGATCTGCTGTTTACCTTTTCCTGCTACAACTGAATTCCCGTGGGACTTCAGCCAGCCTTCTGTAACGCTGTTACTTTACAAGAAACAGGCATAATTTGGCCCGTTTCCATGTAGTTACATAGTCACTGATATGATCATAACCACTACAGTGCTCAATTATCTATTTTTGAGGGGGAAATGAACTTTTTTCGCCACAAAAATTTTGTCGCGAAAGCATGAACTGGAACATGAACCTCTGGAGGACATCCACCAGACCAGCGGGCGCCTGTGGATTGTTGTCCACCGCGGCAGGCGGGAAGGAAGTAGAAGGATGCCGGTCGGGCCTGCTAGCCTGGCTAAGGCAACTAACACACAGTTCGCCACTGCAGAGACTACTATTCACCAACGCCAGATGGATCGCACACAAAATGGATATATATGCTACAAATACACACAGAACTGCTGTGTGATGATTATTACCGAAGCCTGGCTGAACACACTCACTCATCCCAGACAGCAGCTAGCAGCTAAAAGGGTAGGTGAATTTAAACAATGTCTGAGTTGAAAACGCATCTTGTTTTCATGTAAGGGCCCTGTTCATGTTGCACAGACATTTTAATTGCATTTTTGTCTGTTAAGAGGCACAAAGGCACTCTTTATGATATGCCCCCAAAACTGCCATTTTATTTAAGTGGGAGCTCTCGGCATTAGCTGCAGCAGCTCCATGATGCTAGTACCGATTCGGCTCGTTTGTTTTGCTATCGACAGTACTCACATACTATACTAGCGATCAAGATTAACGTAAAAATTGCCCGGAGTTCTCCTTTAAGTCTAGAACACACTGACAATAAAAATGCTTTAGGAAATTTTATTGAATAAATTATGAATCAATTTGGCAGTATGGCTCTGTTCAGAGGAGTCCCCTGACCTTTCATGAGCACCATGAAAGAGCAGAGAGAGACAGCAGCAGCAGCATTAGGGGACGCTCACACAGTTTAGGGCTGGGAGAGCTAAACTATTCCCCCCAAACAGACCATACCAGGCAATCCACTTGTGATAAATTAAACAAGAGGATGAAATTAAGTAGCCTTTAAGCATATCTAGATTTGATGAATGTCCTTATTTAGATTGTTTCACATAAAATGTAAGCAGATGAGGCACAAATTGCTGATTTGATTATTGGTCTAAACCAATCAGCTAAAAGCTATGGCTCAGAGCATCAAGCATAGAGCAAACGTCAGGTCGAAGGTAACGTTCACATGCAGCAAAAGTCCATTGCCCGATAGCTTTTAGGGTTGAAACAGAGCGGATGCCGCTGCAGTAGTTGCGGCCCCTATGTGCAGGGAATGAGCTGTATAACGGTCCGGAGGCTCTGGACATTGGTTTCCCCGCCTGCGGACCAGCATGAGGATGGCTCCTCAAGTAGGTCAGCATGGAAGTTAGAGGACAAAAGACAGTATTATACTCTGAGATACAAACAACTATGCATTCACTATTTCTGTTTGGAGTGATCGAGAAACAAAGTGAAATGGTGAAATTAATTGAGAACATCAGAAATGGTGAGATCGTGATTTGGGTTAAAGGAACACGTGCGTGAAGAAATTTCGCCACCCTTTAGAAAACCAAAGAAAGCTGTGAGAATGACTGTCTCTAACATTTGATTTGTGTAAGGCCCAAAACATCGTATCCTCAACTGAGATATATGTAAGTTGTTTAACTAAAAGTAATGTGAAAGTGAAACGTTTATCATTGCCATATGGTGACTACCTTTTGAGGCCGTTCAGCAAGAGGCATATGGATGGATTTTCCAGAATACTGGTAGCGGAGATAGAATGGGATGCCAGCGACCGTAGGCTAGGCTACTTTTGATGGAAGAAGGCTGCTTTTTTTCCCTTTTCTTTTTTGAGTCTCAAAGCAGTGGATTATAAAAGCACTTAAACTTGATATATTAACAGGCACAGCAGCTACAAATAAGTAGCCCGAAAAGTGCCGAAATAAGACCTAAGCTGAGTCATACGTTTTTTATGTCAGTTTGCCAGACCAGTCGTTATTGAAGACCCCCCCCCCCAAACCTGACGGAGGGCGCAGCATCAGTAAACAGACTAAGTGCTGGAGTCGATTCCAGAAAAATCATTAAGAAAAAGGAAATGCCATTCCAATAATTTTTTTCCTTTCTGATTTACATCCTGCGTCCAGGGGTAGCCTACAACTGAGTGTAACGGCAGGTAAATGCAGTGGACCAGCAAAGAACTTTGAACAAGACCAGTCAAATAATTCACAAAACGGCTGTTTGGATGCCTTCTCAACGCCAGTCCCAGCCTAAGGACGTTGAGGGGAGTTTACGTTTATTTCTTTCACTCTGCTTTCATGAAGCGGGTTCTCCTCGGACATACCGACTTGGGGTGGGCATCCCCACAGTAGCTACAGACATGAAGATATTTACAGTTATTGTCACGTTTCACTAGGACAGGAACCCAAAAGCAGACAAGGGCAAGGTAAGTAGAATGGAAAAAGGTAGGTATTTATTTGGTTTTCATACATGGAAGCAGGGGAGTCCAGCTGGTGAGGCAGTGGGTGGAATTGAGTCGGCTGACGGATTAATGCAGATCCAGTAATAATGGTGAAGCAGACGGAGATGGAGTGAATCTTCCAGGTCACAAAACTGCAGACAGAGGAACAGGCAGATTAGCAACGGCAAAACATCACAAAAACCAGCAGAACAAATTTCTCAAACTTTCTAACTGATACTCTAGCAAACATACTGGTGAGGCTAACGATCCGGCAGGGAAAGTATGTCAGTTCACGGCTTAAATGGTGGAGAGGTGATGAGCAGGACCAGGTGTGCAGATTGCAGATGAGAAACAGGTGAGTGTGAGTGCAGATTCTCCCACCTTGCTTCATCGCCAGGCAACCAGACAGGATGCGTTCAGGAACTCCCAGAAAACAGACTCACAGGTGAAAAACATAAACTGAGGCAGAAAAATGAACTTAGGAAGCAGAATTCATGACAGTTATACATCTTACAAATATTCTCATTAAAATTGTAGCAAATAGGAGTACTAAATGTAGTTACCTGGGAGCCAGGATTACGGCTCGGGCCAGGATGGGACAGATGAGTGGTAGTTTTAGAAGACAGAGAAGTAGAGTGTGCAAGAGAGCCACAGATGGAGCAGGACAGGGCTTGGTGCCCTGTGAAGTGTCTACTTAAAAGCGTGAGGTCGACCACGGACCAGTCCAGTCTTTGCTTGAAGCGTTGAATGACTTATGATACTCATAAAATAAAGTACCACCATAAGAGAGAGCTAAGTTGGAAATAATGGCAAGATAAGTGTCAAGTTCGGCTCTACTAGCCGTATAAACTTCACAAATTACATCCCTATACACTCGGGAAAGGTCAGTGTTTTAAACAGTCTAGGGTTCCCATCTTTTAACGTGACGGATATGTCGCCACATTCTACAACACGCCGCTCGCACAGCTCAGAGCCCAGCTCAGAGCCCAGCAGAATTTTAACAAGATTGGTGTTTTACCTGCCAAAATCTTTACCTGATGAGAGATGGCAGCAGGCGGTGACAAAAAAGGCGGGCCCATGATAGGGGTACAGCGGTCGCCAGGGTCCTCCTGGGAATGAACTCTGGGGTGACGTCATCACGCTGAGGCTGGTGCTGGTGGTGTCGCTGGTGCGGAAATGAACGCTGATGGAGCGGAGATGAGGGTCGATGAAGAAGAAGGCCTGACGGTAGAGTCGTCTTCCAGCATTGAAATTCTGGCAGCCATATCAAGGAGGGAAGATTGAATGTCAGACAGTGCCATGAGCACTGGGTCACCTGCTGGAGATGCGCTTGGGCCCGGACGAACATGGCCACCGCCCCATTTGTGTGCAGTAGGCCTGCCAGCTGTCTCGAGATTTTTCCGTTTCTGAGCGTGCTTTTTCCCAGAGGAGTGGGGGGGAGGAACTGGCAGGATGTCAGCCGGTGGAACAACCAGAGAGTCACAGAGGAGGACAAATAAATCCTCATGAGATGTGCCACTCAGAAGCTGGATATTGTTATTGAACAAGGTTGCCAGTATCTTGGGCACAGGCCAATCGCCTATGCTGGGGGGATTCAAGGTTTTACTCGCCAATCGCCGGAAGCTTCGACAGACGGTGGCATTGTCATCCATGAAGGCATCCTGCCCCTGGCCTGGTTGAAGTGGCAATGGCCGGGTGTCTTCGGAGGAGTCGATTTGCCAGGAATCATCCTCGACAGCGGTGGAAGTCATGGCCATCAGCAGGGTGAGTAGGACCAGACGTTTGGTGCTGAACAAAAGCATGAGCTTTGATGTGCGAACTAGACTGAATTGCATCGATTCAAGCAGCAAGCAGTTAGGAACAAACTAAAGCAGCTTTAAGTAAGGCGCCTTGTTTGCGTAGCCATTTAGCAGCGAGGGAGTTGACCAGCTGATGCGCTGATGCAGATCAGCTGTTGCAGATCAGCTGAAGCAGATCAGCTAGCCGTTTCTCACATCTGTAGGCCACTATTACATTACAAATAAGGGGGTTTCACACCTGCCATATTAAGTTTGGTTGAATCCCACAACAGGTTGTTTTTCCCCCTTGGTGCGGTTCGTTTGGGCAGGTGTGAATGCAGCAATCTCACTTCGATGTGCACCAGAAGCGTACTAAACAAGTGTTGCTTTCAAACGAGCTCTATAGTGGTTTGTTTGTAGTGAGAACGTGATCCGAACTCGAACCACCTCAACTATGTGTACTCTGTGCTTTGCAATCTGCGATTCAACAGAGCATGCAAACTGCAGCAGCTTGCAATGTTTCTCTCACAGAAATAGACTGCGGTCAAGTTTGCCAAGCTCGGCAATAATTTGGAACTAAGTAATGGAAGGCTGTCCTTCTCTGACATTATTGCTAAAAACAATAATAATTCACGTGCTTTGTTTGCTAAAGTCGATGGGTTAACAAATTCTCCAGTACCACTTAATTTCACACATTTCAAACGCAACGTTCTCGTCGTTGTTTTCATTCAGTGTCAGTTCCAATTCCAAAGTTCTCCGAGGGGACAGGACACCGAGAATGACACACGTCTGTTTGTTTGCTGCTCGTTTTTTTTTTTGCAGCGTAAAGTCACAGCTCAAACCGGCACAGCGCGAGCCAAGAGGCTACCGTCTCACGCATTCTGCGCAGTAGGTCCGCGTGCAGCTCCCGCAGATGTGTCTCTTTCAGCAGCCGCACACGGTGTGTGTTTTGCGCTCCGTCGGCTTTGGACAGAGCTGACACCTCTTGCTGGGCACTCTCTGCGCGCTCGGTTCCGCATCCTCATTGTGTCTTTCGATGAGCGGAGTCATGATCGCCCTTCCCAGCTGCTCGAGGAACGCCCTCCTCCTGTTGAGCTTGCCTCGCATCCACTCGGGCCTGAGATCTCGCCATAGCACGAAGGCGTTGTAGGCGGACACGTTGAGGATGTTGTGGAACACGGCGAGCGGTCAGCATGCCATCTTCCTGCGGCAGCTGTACATGCCGACGAGCTTGTCCAGGTTGTCCACGCTGCCCTTGGTGCTGTTGTAGTGCAGGATGATGTTGAGTTTAGCGTGCCTGCCGGCACTGACTCACCGGCAATTTCTACTGGATGCAGAACGTCTGCGGACCGGCTCCACTGCGGAACGGCTGCGTGCTCCGCCGTCCGTCAATACCCACTAGGTCTGGATTTGTTGCGGCACGGCTGCGGCCATGACTGACAGCTGTAGTCACGAGGACCCACGATATCTTGCAAATTCACGTAGAATAGAACCACAAAACCAACAACAGTTTGTTTCCATCCAGAGGAGTAGAGGGGAAACAACTCTGAGCTGTGTTTTCAAGGTATAGTGCAGGGAAATATGATCCACCGTGAGCACGGTGTATTTTACTTTGAAAATTAACCAGATTTTTATTTTGTTTCTGTGCTCGACTTCCTGTCCCGCACTATCTGCCGTGTGCTGAATTGCTGCGGAGGTCTCCGGCAAAAATAGAAGCTCTGCGTATCTGCCCCGGAGGGCTGCGGACCACCGGAGCTGGGACGGAGTAGGGACGCAGACGTTCTGCAGTCAGTGGAAATACACACATTGAATTTAATGGAAACCTAATGACTCCGTCAACGTTCCGGAGACGTTCCACAGATGTTCCGCATCCAGTGTAAATTGCCAGTCACGCGTCCCCCGTGTGCAGCGTGTTCAGCAGCACTACGTTCTTGTTCCTCTTGGCCACGTAGGACACCAGAGCGGTGGTGAGCGTGAAGGCAAACTTGGACGAGAAGACCGCGTGGCCCTTGGTGTCGAGCAACGCGGGCGGCAGCTCGGGCTTGTTTTTGCACATTGTGCCCACCACGGTGAGGTGCCTCTCGTCGAGGAGCCGCTGGGTCAGTTCGTAGGAGGTGAAGAAGTTGTCGCACGTGACGTTGCGCGGGCCACTTAGCCCCTCAGTCACGTCTAGCACCACCCGGGCGCCCTGATTCCTCTCAGGCGCGCCGCTCACAGACTTGCCCGTGTAGACCTGCATGGTCCACGCGTAGCTGGACCCGGCGTCGCAGGCCACCCACAACTTCAATCCGTACCTGGCGGGCTTGCTGGGCATGTACTGGCGGAAGGAGCATCAACCTTGTTGTTGTTGTTGTTGGACGTGTCGTCAAAGAATGAGAATGAGAAGGACATGGAAGAAGAACTCGGAGGAAGAAGGAGAGGCAAAAGACGGAATATGATATAAAGAATAAGATAAAAAAAGATTAAAAAAAAGAAGAATTACAAAAACAAGAAGAAAAAATTAAAAAAACATCCACATGCACACACACACACACACACACACACACACACAAAAGCATTAGAAACTATGAGGTTGAAAAGAAAAAAAAAACAAGAAAACACACAAGACAATTATGCCACGGTGAGAAGAACAAACAAATTAGCCTAGACACGATCTACACGCGCTCCACAGGCAGCAAATTACATGTGCAACTCTCCGTTTGGCTTGTAAGCTGCTGTAAAAATCGGGCTTGACATGATTACAGTAGAGTTGCCACGGTTCCGTGGGAATTCCCCTGCTACTACTTCAAACCAAAGAAGCGTTGCTCTGGTTGCTTGCAGCGCTATCCTATCTATTTATTGCGTGCAGAGGGAATTTGAAGGACAACCGTTTATCCCGACCCCTTGGATTGAGCCCCGCCAATGGTGAGTTCCCAGACCTGACATCTTGATGTGGGTCTGGCTTGTCAGGCTACAAACAAATAGTAATATTAATAATAACCACGATGACGACGATAATGATGATGATGACGATAATAATAATAGCTGTGGTGACAAACACCCACCTCCAAGGGGAACACGGTCACGTCGGGGCCCGGGTTGTAGAGGAGAGGCAGCCGCCGCGCCTACGCGTCCCACACGTCTTGCATGGCCGGCAGTTTGTCCGAGGCTTGTCTGGCAGCTCTCGTCTCGCGGTCGTCGAATCGCAGCAGTCTTGAGTACGTATAGAACCATTTGATCGGCATCATGGCACGGAAAAATCGCCCTGCCGCTCTCCTCGTGCCACATGCTCTCCATGGCCTCGTTTTGAGACCTGTACACGCCAGCAAGGATCAGGTCTGTGGCGTCAATTGTTTTCCAGTCGTTGCCGCATTTCCTTAGGCCCTCGAGGTTCGTCGCAGCCAGTACAATGTCTTCTATTTGCCATGTGACAAACAGGTCGAACGAGGAGACTATGTCGTGGACGTGCATGGCAGCGTACTCTGTGGGTCCCAGGCTCTGTGGAGGAGTAGCGCCTCGGTCTTGTTCTTCTTGCTCTTCTCTTTCTTCTTCTTCGGTGCCAAGGCGATGAGTTTGACAGGCATGGGGATGATACTTTTACGAGGACCATTCGATTTAGCCGTTTCTTGACACGAACATTTCCCTCTCGTCGTCCTCCTCGTCATCACCCTCTTTGTCTTCTTCTCCACTTTCTTGTCCACCCTCTTGTTCTCCGTTTACTCCTTGTTCTTCTCCTGTTTGTCACATGCCGTCGTTGTTGTCTTCTCCTTCGTTGTGGTCGTCGGCATCACAGCAGTCTTTTTCTCTGTCGTCGTGTTTGCATTCGTCGTCCTCGTCGGAGTCGCTGTGGTCGTGGTGGGCGTCTTCTTCTTCTTATTATTCTTCTTTTTCTTCTTCTTCTTCTTGTTCTTCCTCTTCCTCTTCGGGGACATTTTGTGCCAGGATGGCGTGAAACCGATTCAGGTTGAAATCTAGAGTCAAACAACGGGCCATGCTGGCATCACAATCGGCTGCTGAACCAAGTACAAAAAGTACAAAGGTTCAAATGAAGAAGCAAAGATGAAAAACAAGAAGACAGTGCTGCATTTGACACGATCGACCATGACATATTACTAGACCGACTTCAAAACTGGGTTGGCCTTTCTGGCTCAGTACTAAACTGGTTTGAATCCTACTTAAATAATAGGGATTACTTTGTATCTATGGGTAATTATGTATCTGAGCATACAAATGTGACGTGCGGAGTTCCCCAAGTTTCCATTCGGGGGCCTCTTCTGTTTAACATCTACACACTGGCTCAGATTATGGAAAACAACAAAATAAGTTACCATAGTTATGCGGACGACACACACATTTACATAACCTTATCGCCAGGGGACTATAATCCAATACAAAAACTGACTAAGTGCATTGAACAAATTAACGACTGGATGTGCCAGAACTTTCTTAAATGAAGAAAAAAACTTAGCGCTCAGCTTCATACGACAATGTTAAAAACAACAAAGCCAGAAATCTTGGTGTAGTCATGGACTCAGATCTGAATTTCAACAGCCACATTAAGACAATTACAAAGTCAGCCTATTATCACCTTAAGAATATCTCAAGGGTTAAAGGACTTATGTCTCAGCAGGATTTGGAAAAACTTGTCCATGCTTTTATCTTCAGTAGACTTGACTATTGTAACAGTGTCTTTACAGGACTCCCTAAAAAATCTTACAGCTGTAGCTGCTTGAGTCCTCACTAAGACCAAGAGAGTGGATCACATCACTCCAGTTCTGAAGTCTTTACACTGGCATCCAGTGCCTCAAATAATTGATCTCAAAATACTTTTGCTGGTTTATAAATCACTAAACAGTTTAGGGCCAACATACATTTCTGATCTGCTGCTACACTATGACCCACCCAGACCTCTCAGGTCGTCTGGGACAGGTCTGCTTGTTGTCCCCAGAGTCAGAACTAAACAGGGGGAAGCAGCGTTCAGTTTTTATGCTCCACACATCTGGAACAAACTGCAGGTACTTTTAAATCAAGGCTGAAGACTTTTCTTTTTGATGTTGCCTTTCTTTAAATAATTGTTCATTTCTTATTTTCTTACACTGCACTGTAACTTTTATTTTCGTATTTTATGTTTTTCATTTTTTTTTAATAATTGTTAATCTATAAGTCCTCTGGGAGGCCCGAGTTGGACTTGGTTAAAGGGATACTTCACCGATTTAGCATTGAGTTTGTATCAGTAGAAACCCGGTAGTATTTTTGAATGACCGTGCTTCCCTCCCTCATGTCCCCCTGAGACGAGAGATCTCTGTATTGTGGGTCTGGAAAAAAAATTCCGATGACGCAAAACGACGATTTTTGCATCATCGGAAGATTTCTTGCCCAGAGGCAATGGACTACAGCCAGTAGTAGGAGCTACTTCCGCATGTTTTCAACCCGCCCATAGGGGATTGGACTGTCGTCTTTACCCAAAGATATCCAAAGCAACACGAGCGTCTGCCATCTTGAAGCTTCGCCAAACAAAGCTCCATCTTCTTAGCAGAAAACTATTTAAACAATTATGTGCATTCAAACTACCGCACGTGTACCACTGGGATACATTGGTACAGATCGGAGAATATGCAGGACACTTTATTACAGATGGAATACTCAACACACTACGCGAGCTTCGCCTGTTACGGAGACCAGCAACTCAGCCATCAGGGTCGCCCGATGGCGCTAGCCAGGAAAAAGAACCTCGACAGCGGTTTGACCTCGGTGGAAAGGTAACGCTAGCCGGCCACCTGTTCAATCAATCCTGCTTGCAAGTGTCTGCTCATTAGACAAAAAACTGGACTACATCCAACTTCAACGAAACTCCCAACGTGAGTTCAGAGGCTGCTGTGTTTTTCTTTTTGTGGAAACATGGCAGAACAACAGTGTACTGGACTATCCAGCTACCATGCCTGCTAGTTCTGCTGTGTCGCCAGATAAAACTTGTGGAGGTGGGCTGTGTTAACACTGGTGCAGGAATGGGTTGCTTGTATCCAACTAACTGCTAACTGCTGGTGGAGATTGTGACTGTGACAGATGCCGACCATTCTACATTCCACGCAAATTTACGGCAGTGTTTATACTCGGTGTTTACAGCCCACCAAGCGCTAATGCTAGTATGCATGAGCTGAACTTTACAGAGCCTATAATGTGTGTGCACTTAATGTAGCCTTCTTCGTATGTCGTTTTTATATAATGTCGTTTTTATATATTTTAAATGTGTAACACCACTTGAGCCACGGTGAAACATTTCGTGTATGTGGTTGAAATGACAATAAAACACACTTCAGTTCAGTTGACTGTCTCACTGTCTGTCTGTAAGCGGTAGGCGTGGCTTGGGAGTGGAGTCTAAAACAGCGAAGCAAGTGCATTCTGGGATTTGGTGTCTTTCATCTACATGAGCCAAAAACACATTTTCTGGCTTTTTTTCTAAAACATTTTCACATTTCTACTACATAAGTGATCCAATTTAAAGATGTATTCATCTTTCCAACAGTGAAATATCCCTAAGTTGTTAAGTCCTCTGGGAGACCAGGTTTGGAACCTGAGTTGCAACAGAAAATGAGTTAAAGTATAAGTCCTCTGGGGGCCCGAGGTGGACTCGGTTAACTTGTTAAGTCCTTTGTAAGGCCCAGTTTGGAACTGGTTAAGTCCTCTGGGAGGCCAGTTTTGGAACCTGAATTGCAACATTTTATTCTCATCTTTTATATGTTCTTAATTTTTTTAATCGTTTTTAACTGCTCTTTAATGTTTTATGTAAAGCACTTTGAATTGCCCTGTTGCTGAAATGTGTTATACAAAAAAGGTGCCTTGCCTTGCCATCACTGGCATTTCCATGGTCAAACCAGCCACAGTTTAATATGGAGACAAATGCCGGCAGAGCAGAGCAGATGTCCAAAGAAATATTAGCAAAGTTATTACAATTCATCCTGTGGGGAGATGAAATTATGAACCAAATGTAATAGAAATCAATCCAATAGTTGTTCAGATATTTCACTCAGAACAAAAACTATTAACCTCGTAGTGGTAGAGGTAAAGTCAAGGGATCACCAAAGTCATAAGGAGTCATCTTCTAGAGAACATGACGGTTTGTACAAAATATCAAACTATTAAGGTCTTACCACATAAATTGGTTCTAATGTGATACCTGGGTCATAATTATGGATCCTGTAGTCAGGTGTGCTTTGCAATCTGCGATGCAACAGAGCAAACTGTGACAGCTTGCAATGTTTCTCTCACAGAAATAGACTGCAGTCAAGCTCACCATCACTGGCATTTCCATGGTCAAACCAGCCACAGTTTCAGTTGGAGACAGACGCTGCAGAGCAGAGCAGATGTCTAAAGAAATATTAGCAAAGTTATTACAAATAAAATGAGCTGGTTTGACCATGGAGATGCAAGGAATATGCACTAGTCTAGAATAAAGGACCTTCTTCCTATATTTACTTTCTTGCTCCTGCCCCAGACGCATCTGCAGCAAACTATGTGTGAAAACTCCCTAAGTTACATACACTGTAAAGTAGCTGTCAAAAACTACCTGAGGCCTTCACTAACCTTAATGTTAAAACAATGTTAAAACAGGAAGATGTATATGACCTAGGCTGAAACCCATCACCTACTCACTGTTTGCATTTTATTGTCTTTTCTTCCCTCCCCCAGGGAATGGTTAACATGTTAAATCAGCATTTTCTGCAGCCTTAGAACAATTGGGCCTGATTGATATGTTTGGGATTACCTTCCTAACTGTCAAGGTGGGTTAGTGAGAGGCATGTTTGGGATTACCTTCCTAACTGTCAAGGTGGGTTAGTGAGAGGCAGGAGCCCACCCACACTAACCCCACACTATCTGTGGAGCTTCAGGCAAAATTGCAGCATGTAATGGAGGATGGCCTCTGCCTTTCTGATGGCACCAATGAGTGTGTGTGTGTGTGTGTGTGTGTGTGTGTGTGTGTGTGTGTGTGTGTGTGTGTGATTGTGTAGTGAGTAACTGACTTTTCGTAACTGTGATTTTAACTGCTGGGTCAAAAATTAACCGAAGACAATCTTTGTACCTGTGTGGTGTCGAAGCGAGCCTCTTTAGCACATCACCATACCCATCCACCTCCCAAAGACACAGTGAAATAACGAATGCAGTCACCATTGTCACCGTGTTAATTTGGCCAAAGACGTGCCTAATAAACACGTTGACAAATGAAGGCTTCAAATTTTTGGTCAACACTCTGGATAAACGATACGTGATCTTTTTTCTTCTTCTTATTATTATTATTCCGTACGTCTTTTGGCTCTCCTTAACTTCTATTTATACTTTTTAAAATATTAAGCTTTTTAACACTTTTTTTAACATTGAAGTCAATGAGAGCATGCTTCTAATCCTTCAAATCCTCTTCTGCTTCAAAATGTATCTCCTCCTACAGTCTTTCACCTACAGACGTGATTAAAACTTTAAACTGTTCACAAAATATTCAGGTATTCGGGGTGTGCTCAGTGTTTTGATATCTTTTACAGATATTTTGTGAAAAAGCTGTTTAAGTTTAGTGATCATTTCAGGATTTTTCTGTGTTTCTAATGAGTGTGTGTGGCGTCTGCTAGTGTGGATGATGTCATACACTAGAGTGCAGAGCCGTAAAAACTTATGTTTGTCCCTTCTCTATAAATTGCTCTCACGGCCACAATATCTACTTGTCCTGCACAAATTATACATCAAAATGTAGGTATTTGTGTCTAGTTTCAGGCAGTGTACTCAGTTATGTGATATGACTTATACTTTTGGCTCTGTGACAAATGACAAGAGTTCCACATCTTCCTCCATTCACTGCCCTGTTTAACATTCTCCACATTTCTGAGCGAAACGCTGAGCGAACCACTTATTTAACCCTTGTGTTGTCTTCGTTTCAACCTTGACATTTGTGATGCCTTTTTTCACAATTTGTTTTTGCTTTTTCCAACGTTTTAAATTTTTGAATTTTTCTTCTACACATTTTCAGTGCTTATTTCTACGTCCAATATTTTCTGATATAAAACAAAAATTTAAAACGGGCCAATGTGACCCGAAGTCAACACAAGGGTTAAATCGCTGACATGCCCATATTTTTAAGTTTATCCACATACATTTTACATGAATACGTTCAGAAAGGCCTTGTGGTGGTCACAATTGCATCATTTCACTGATGCCCCTTATCATTTTAGCAGTCTGAGCCTTTATTTGAGAGCTTGCTCTGTCTTTGAATAGCTCCAGTGGGGCACAGCTGACAGTTTCAGCAGGTGACACGGTCGTTAACCTGATTAAAGATCAAAGAGATCTCATCACAGACTTCAAAGGATGTTTATCAACATGGTCACAGGTCATTAGTAGCCATGACAACCCTTTCACTGACAGTCAACTTGAATACTACAGGCAGTAATATGAACATTAATCTATAGATTTTGCGTTCCACTTCTGTCTGTCTCTGTCTGTTTCTGTTTCTCCCTGTCTGTCTCTGTCTCTCTCTGTCTGTCTCTCTCTGTATGTCTCTCTCTGTATGTCTCTCTCTCTGTTTGTTTGTTTGTTTGTTTGTTTGTTTGTTTGTTTGTTTCTCTCTCTCTCTCTCTCTCTCTCTCTCTCTCTCTCTCTCTCCCAAATTATCTTTGTCCCTTCTCTATAAATTGCTCTCACACCCACAATATCTACTTGTGTACAAAATGACACATGCCTTTGGTGTGGGAGACCTGGGTTCAAATCCCACTGTCATACATCAATCAAAGTGTTCCTGAGGACAACATTTAACCACTAGTAGAAATTGTAAGTCCCTTCTCTTGTACCTCTTGTTCAGCCCCCTTCTTTTCATGCAATATACTTCACTTCTCATCTCAGCTAGATTGATGCTTTTTCGATCTATGCAGTGTAAATGTCTGATCACACACAGACACACACACACAGCCACACATATACACACACACATTAGAGCTGAATGATGGTGTTGTGGATATGACACATGCCTGTCATGTGGGAGAGCGAGGTTCAAATCCCTCTGATGTACATCAATCAGTATGTCCCTCAGGTAAACACTTTTTCCTTACTCGCCTCAAAGGTGTGTTACCACTGACATATATAGCAATTGAAAGTTGCTTCCTTTTCTCTTTTTTCCTCTCCTTTTATCTTTCCTCTCTTTTTCCTCTCTCTTTCGGTTTGTTTGTTCTATGCAATGGATATGGCTGATAATAAGTCTTTTTAGTCAAATCATTGAAACTTCCACTTTTGACAGTATTATAGTTTAGCTTCCAGCTTTTCTAACAATGTATTTTAATGCAGTACAGCTTTCAACTTCCAAGTTTTTAAGCAGTGTAGTACAATGCATTTGAGATTTTTCAAACAATTTGTTCCATATTTCTGCATTTTCATCAATGCTTCTCACAGCATTTGTAAGTTTTCCATACTGATTCATAATTTATATATATAGATAAAATAAAAAGAAATTATTTTATACATTAGTGGTGTTATTCAACTTTTTAATGAAATTCATACTCATTCTACCGATTTCCACTTTTTCAACTATTCTCACTACTTCAACTTCTTGATATTCATATTCATCCAGTTTAGCTTTAGCAATTCAGCTATTCAGCATTCCCACGCATCTTCTGCAGGAAATGCATTTTCTAGTTCCGTACATGTTTTGGCTCTCCGTAACTTCTGCATACGTTCAGCTATTAAAACCATTCAACTTTTAAAATGTTCAGCTCTTTCAGCTAATGATGGGACTTCTTCAACTTTTCTTTTACTATTTATACTTTTTTGAATATTAAGTTTTTAAACATTTTATTTTAACATTAAACTCAATGAGAGCAGGCTTCAAAGCCTTCAAATCCTCTTCTGCTTCAAAATGTATCTCCTCCTACATTCTTTCACCTACAGACGTGATTCAAACTTTAAACTGTTCACAAAATATTCAGGTATTCGGGGTGTGCTCAGTGTTTTGTTATCTTTTACAGTTTTTGTGAAAAAGCTGTTAAAGTATTCGTTTCAGGAAGTTTTATTTATTAAACAGAGTGTGTATTGCGTAAGCTAGAGTGGATGATGTCAACGCCAGAGCACAGAGCCTTAAAAAACAATTACCTTTGTCCCTTCTGTATAAATTGCTCTCATTCTCACAATGTTTACTTGTCCTGCACAGCTTATACATCAAAACGTAGGTATTTTTGTCTAGTTTCAGCCAATGTGCAGCTTTGCGATATGACTTATACTGTTGGCTCTGTGAGCTTCCAAATGACAAGAGTTCCACATCTTCCTCCATTCACTGCCCTGTTTAACATTCTCCACATTTCTGAGCAAAACGCAGAGCGAACCATTTTTTTTTAAATCGCTGATATGCCCACATTTTTAAGTTTATCAACATCAATTTTATATGGATGTGTTCATAAAGGCCTTGTTGTGGTCACGATTACATAATTTCACTGATACACCTTATCGTTTTAGCAGTCTGAGCCTTTATTTGAGAGCTTGCTCTCAGTGTGTTTGAATAGCTCCAGTGGGGCACAGCTGACAGTTTCAGCAGGTGACACGGTCGTTAACCTGATTAAAGATCAAAGAGATCTCATCACAGACTTCAAAGGGTGTTTTCACTGGTCATACGTTACCATGACAACACTTTCACAGACCGTCAACTTGAATACTACAGGCAGTAATATGAACATTAGTCTATATGTCTGTCTCTGTCTGTCTCTCTCTGTCTGTCGCTGTCTCTCTCTCTGTCTCTGTAGCTCTCTGTCTGTCTCTGTTTATCTCTCTCTCTCTCTCTCTCTGAGTCAGAGCTGAGTGTGTGAGTGTGTGAGTGAGCTGCAGCGTTTTGTAGTTTTTCTTACTTTTCTTTGTTTTGTTTTTGATAATTTCATTTAGTTTTGGTTAGTTTAATGGTATAGGTCACTTTATCTTTAATTTGTAGTACTTTTTGGTGGTTAGTTTGGTTTGTTTGGGTGGATTTGTCTCCTGCCGGCATCTCGCCGGTCGGCGTGTGCAGCCGCCATGGTGAATGGAGAGGGGTTCTCCACGCTCACGAGAAAACATGGCATCGAGATCTGTCCTAGTTTTCCGTGTAGCGTGGAGGACGTTGGGTTAGCTGTGGGGGAAAAGGTCGGGCACGGTAGCATTAAGTCGGCCGCTCGGATGAACGGCACGGTGGTCATCTTCCTGGACCGGGAGGACAAGGTGAACCAAGTCATCGAGGCAGGCATCACCGTGAGTGAAATTTTTGTACAGGTGCTACCGCTCACACAACCAGCCACGAAGGTAGTCCTGTCAAACGTCCCACCTTTCATCTCTGCTGGCTTTCTCAGCAGAGAGTTGTCCAGACACGGGAAGATAGTTTCTCCCGTTAAAAAGATCTTGTCTGGATGTAAATCTCCGTTGTTGAAGCACGTTGTGTCTCACCGCAGACAGCTGTATATGATACTGAACCATCGGAATGAGGAGCTCAACCTCCGCTTCCATGTTAAAGTAGATGATTATGAATACGTGATTTTTGCAACCTCATCAGGGATGAAATGTTTTGGTTGTGGAGAGGTGGGACACACGGTGAGGGCCTGCCCGAGACGAGGTGATCCGAATCCTCCCGGTCCGGGAGGGGCAGCTAGTGCCGGGGCGGGGCCGTTCCCCCGGGGGAGGGGGGGGGGGCGGATGCCCAGCGGTCTGCTGCCGAGGCGGCGAACCCCCCACCGTCCGGGGGGGCTGCTGCCTCGGGCCGACTGCTACCCCGGTGCCGGCTGCCGCCTCCGAGCGGCCGATGCCCGCTGCACAGCGTCTGACCAGACGCACCGGGTGAGTACTGATACACCGGGTGTTAGTGTGAATGTTGTGAGTGAGAGTGTGAGTGAAGATGAGAGTAGTGTAGTGGGTGAGGAGAAAGAAAAAGAAAAAGAAAAAAAACAAATAGGTGAAGGTGTGTATGGGGAACAGACTGGTGGGATTAGGGACACGCAGGAGGGACAGTCAGGGGAGACAGGTGAGGTGCAGGCTGATGACACGGGTGAACTAAGTGCAAGGTGGAGTGAACAGGTGGAGGAGGTAGTGCTGGAGGAGGTAGTGATGGAGGAGGAAGAGGCAGCAATTAAATCAAAAATACCTGCTAAACGCAGAAGGAAAACCAACAGTGCCTCCGGTGACGCTAAAGCGAGCAGAGTGAGTGAAGAGAGTGTGAGGAAGGTCTGTGCGGATGGCAGTGAGAGTGATGAATGTGTGTCGGATGAAAGTGAAGTTCCCAACTTAAGCAGCAGTCAACAGAGGAAGCTCTATACTGCTGATAAAATTAAAAGTTTCCTAAAACAAACGAAAAACCAGCAGGGGGTAAAAATAGAGGAGTTTTTTCCAGACTTGGTTCTGTTCTGCTCCTCAGTCAGATTTCATAACAGCCAGAAAGAGGTGTCTGAAATCACCGTCCAAGAGGGTTTTAGATTGAAGAAACTTGTGCTTAAAGCAAAAAAGCAAATATGTCGTGATGATGAATTATGCTCCAATGTTAATTAACTTACTGTTTATTTTTTTTGTTTTTAACATCTCACTTAATATGGATGTTTTTAAAGTAGGGAGCTTAAATGTAAATGGAGCCAGAAATGTAACAAAAAGAGCCAGTATTTATGAAACCATAAGAATGAAGCACATTGATGTTTTATTTTTACAAGAGACGCACACTGACAGCAGCAACGAGGCCGACTGGAGGAGAGTGGGAAGGGGAAGCCATCCTGAGCCATGGCTCTTCTCTGAGTGAAGGAGTGGGCTTCCTCTTTTCCAGACCTTTCTCTCCGCTCTCACTGGAGGTCAAGCATTTTATTGAGGGGAGGCTGCTTTTAGTCAAAGCTCGGTTTGATCATTTTACGGCTGTTTTTATTAACGTGTATGCCCCAACAACCGGTGCAGAGAGAAAGATCTTTTAAGAAAAGGTAGGTGGGGTTTTAAATGACTGTGCATCGGAGGATTTTTTATTCTTGGGTGGGGATTTTAATTGTACTGCAAATGCATCTTTAGATCGCAACCATGCAGAGCCGCATCCAGCTTCCCAGTATGCTCTGGGGCGGCTGGTCTCCACCCACGGCCTGGTGGATGTATGGAGAAGGATGCATGCAGACTGCCAACAGTACACATGGTCCCACCTCAGAGAGAGTAGGATCTCCTCAGCCAGACTTGATCATTTTTATTGTTTTAAGCAACATTTAAATATTAAGTGTGTAATATTGTTCCTGCTGTTTTTACTGATCACTCTTTGGTTTTATGTCATGTTTTTATTAGGGATGTGAAGCCGAAAAGTGCCTATTGGCATTTTAACTCGGTTTTAACTTTTGACAAAAAATTTAGAGAGGTCCTTATTTATTTTTGGGATATTTTTAGACAGAGAAAGGGTGATTTTAGCAGTCTTAGGCAGTGGTGGGACCATGGTAAGACGGAAATCAAACTTCTATGTCAACAGCACACCCTCAACGTCACACGTGACATCACCAGATCTATGCAGGACCTGGAGAGTGATATAGTGGAACTAGAAAAATTAATTGAGTCCACAGGAGATCGAGGACATTTTGAAGTCCTCAAAATCAAAAAGCTAGCTTTAGCCGACCTGCTAGACGTTAAAGTACAGGGTGCACTGGTCAGGTCCTGATTCCAGACCATCTCGGAGATGGATGCTCCCTCTAGCTTCTTCTTCGGCCTGGAGAGGAAGAATGGACAGAGGCGGGTAATCCACACACTGCTTTCAGACACAGGGCAGGAGATCGTGGAGCCGAGGCAGATACGAAGGCGAGCCGTAGAGTTCTACTCCTCCCTCTACTCAAGCGAGTATGAGGAGCAGGAGGCTCTGCAAGAGGAGTTCCTGAGTGGGCTACCTCAGGTCTCTGCGGAGACCAACTCCTGTCTGGAAGCGCCCATACAACTGCAGGAGGTCCACGCTGCCCTGCAGAGTATGCAGGGGAGACGTGCCCCAGGCATATAAATAAATATGTAAATAAAGTGTTTTGTAAAAATCAATCAAATCTCTGTCTGTCTCTCTGTCTTTCTCTGTCTGTCTTCTCTGTCTGCCTGTCTCTCTGTGTCTGTCTCTCTCTGTCTGTCTCGGTCTCTCTGTCTCTGTCTGTCTCTCTGTCTCTCTCGGTTTGTCTCTGTCTCTCTGTCTGTCTTTGTCTCTCTCTGTCTGTCTCTCTCTTTGTCTCTCTGTCTGTCTGACTCGGTCTGTCTCTCTCTGTATCTCCCTGTCTCTGTCTGTCTGTTTCTTCCTTCTTCTGTCTCTCTATCTTTCTCTCTGTCGCTCTCTCTCTCTTTCTGTTTGTTCTATGCAATGGATATGGCTGATAAGTCTTTTTAGTCAATTTATTGGAACTTCCACTTTTGACAGTTTTACAGTTTAGCTTCCAGCTTTTCTAGAAATGTATTTCAGCTCTTTTTCAATTTCCTTCCTTTTTCTCTTTTTTTCCTCTCATTCTATCTTTCCTCTCTTTTTCCTCTTCTTCTGTCTGTCCTCTCTCTCTCTTCTATCTCTTCTTCTCTCCTCTCCTTTCCGTTTCCGGTGAGCGTGAGCGTGAGTGGTGGTGGCGGAGGTGCGAGTGGCGCGGAGTTTCAAACTGTTTCTGTCCCTGTTTTTTCGTACTTTCTGACTGTATCTTCAACCTGTCCTTTGGTGCATGATCAGGTAAGTTTCTTAAACTGTTTTTGTGGAGTGTCTGCTGAGGAATCGGGTCTCGGTCGAGTGTCTTTTTTTCCGGGAGGAATGGCGTCCTTTGAGACGCCACCTCCGAGTCTCCGGCAGGGTGTGAGGATAGCCCCCCCGGAGAGTAATGTTATGGGGAGGAGGTGCTGTTGGCGGTGGGTGAACAGGTAGGATATGACAACCTGTCTTTTGCGTCCAGAATGAACAGAGCAGTGGTTGTGTTTATGAAGGACGAGCAGCTGGTGCATCAGCTGATTGAGAGCGGTGTGTTTATCAGAGACAGCTTTGTGCAGGTTTCCCCTTTATCAGTTCCCTCCACGCGAATCACCGTATCTGGTGTTCCGCCGTTCATATCTGACGAGTTGTTGGGGAATGAACTTCGGAGGTTTGGAAAGTTTGCCAGTGCATTTAAAACTGTGACTTTAGGATGTAAAGATCCCAAACTGCGACATGTGCAGTCTCTGAGGCGGCAGGTGTTCATGTTCCTGGACTCGCCCACACAGACACTGGAGGTGTCCTTCAGAGTGAAGCATGGTAACGGGTCTTATATGATGTATGCAAGCTCTGGACAGTTGAAATGTTTTGAGTGTGGAGATGTGGGGCACAAGCGTTTTGCATGTCCACACAGACAGCAGGCGCCAACTGATGGCGAGGCTGCGGCGCCTGAAACCGCGGCCGCGGATAATGCTGCGGATGGGGCTGGCGGCCCGGGGGCGGATGATGTTGCGCCCGGTGACGGGTCCGATGTGGCTGGAGCAGCTGATGCTGGGGGCGTGGCGGTAGATCGCGGCGTTGCAGATGCAGCCGCCGGTGAAGCGGTTGAGAAAGGTGAGGTAATGTGGAAAAGCAGAGCCAGGCTGAGCAGCAGCTGGTTCCCGAGCCAGTAGAGAGTGATTCTGAGTGTGGAGGTGCTAAAGCGCAGTCACAGTCAGGGATTACCGAGGAAGTAGCTTCCACAAGTATCACAAGAGATCACACTGGGATCACCACTGTTGAACAGGGTGTAGGCTTATTCAGCAGTTAGGCGTCATGTGCTAGTGAAGAGATGGAGTACGATTCGGAGTCTGATACTGTGTCTATTGGAGAAATTAATCTGAGCACAGATCTGTATTCATTAGAGGAAATAGATCGTTTTCTGAATTAAACATTTAAAAGATCTGTGAAAGTGACTGATTACTTCAAAGACACAGAAAAATGTATCAGGTCTGTTGCTGTACTGAAAAGACTGGTGAGTTTTGACCTGTTAGATAAAAAGAAACGTTATCGCCTCAAAAAGCACATTACGACTTTAAGAAAGGAAAAGGGATGTAGGACCTCAAAAAGAATAAGAACTTCCAATGATCATGAAACTTTTTTCCTCTTTATATTGTTCTCCGCTTGTCTCAACTTGTCTGTTTCTTTTTTCTGACTTTTCTATGAGGAGCCTTAAAATAGGATCTCTTAATATCAATGGTGGGAGAGACAGGCACAAGAGGGCTTTAATCTCTGAGGTTTCTAGTCAGAAAAGGATTGATGTGCTGTTTTTGCAGGAAACACATTCAGATCCAGCAGTTGAGACAGATTGGGGTTTATGGTGGGAGGGTCCCCATGCTCTTAGCCATGGTACTAGTGTCAGCGCAGGGGTGGCTGTTCGGTTTAAGGCAGCAGCGAATGCAACCATCATATCCTCCACTGAAGTGGTAGCGGGACGCCTGCTGGTTGTCAGGGCAGAGATAGAGGGTTCTGTGTTTTGTTTTGTTAATGTATACGCCCCTAATCAGGGAGCAGAAAGAGTGATTTTTTTCACTCAGTTAAAAACTGAATTAAATAAGTACCATCAGGATCAGCTGATTGTTGGTGGCGATTTTAACTGTACTCCTGATTTCACTGTGGACAGGATAGGCGAGGAACCACACCCACATTCAGCTCAGAGTTTGAATAGCACCATTAACCAGCTGGATTTGGTAGACACATGGAGGGTGAAACATCCACAATCCCGACAGTACACCTGGGTGAGGGTCATTAACAGTGGGGTGAGTGCAGCCAGACTCGACAGGATTTATATCTCCCCAAACCTTAGCTCCAGACTGGTCCACAGTAGAATAACCCCTGTTGGCTTCACAGATCATCACTTTGTTTTTATAGATTTGATTGTCTCGCCAGGTGAGAGGATTAAATCCTACTGGCATTTTAATAACAAACTTTTACAAGACACCAAGTTCTGTGACACTTTTGAGCACTTTTGGAAGTGCTGGAAAAATAAAAAAGCAGATTTTAAGTCTTTGACGCAGTGGTGGGACGTTGGCAAGGCACAAGTTCGGGTTTTTTGTCAACAATACACCTCCCATTCAACTGCTAAGATTAATGCAGAGGTCATGAAACTTGAAGCCAACATCAGCAGTATGGAGGAGGTTTTAAATAGAGACTCTGACCCTTCTTTAGGGCAGGTGTTGCATAAGAAAAAACTGGAATTGAGCTCTTTCTTGAACGAGAGAGTGAAGGGAGCACTTGTCAGGTGTCGTTTCCTCCAGTTAAAGGACATGGATGCCCCGAGCTCCTTCTTTTTTAATCTGGAGAGATCTGTGGCTCAGAGGAAGCAGATGACGTTCCTTCAGCTTCCAGGAGGTAGAGTAACCACCAGTCCGGGTGAGATGAGGAGCCATGCCATGGTTTTCTACGCTGACCTCTTTGGGGCCCAACAGTGCAGCATGCGGTGTCGTGAGGAGCTACTTGAGGGTCTTCCTCAGCTCACTCCGGACAAGAAAGCTGCTTTGGACTGCGAGCTAACTCTGGAGGAGCTGAAAGCCGCCGTCAACCAGATGGCTACAGGAAAGGCACCGGGGATAGATGGTCTTTCCACAGATTTTTATAAACAGTTCTGGAATATAATCGGACCAGACCTTCATGAGGTTTTTATGGAGGGGATTAGAACAGGATTTCTTCCTGTTTCTTGTCAGCGGGCAGTGTTGTCATTGCTGCCAAAAAAAGGTGATCTGGCGTTACTTAAGAACTGGCGCCCAGTTTCCCTCCTGTGTACGGATTATAAGGTTTCCAGAGCATTGTCAAATCGTTTGAAGGTTGTCCTGGAACTAATTATACACTCGGACCAAACCTATTGTGTTCCAGATAGATCGATTATGGACAATATTTTCTGTGTTCGGGACATTCTCGACGTGTTTAAAGTGTATGATCTTGATGTTGGTATTGTCTCTTTGGACCAGGAAAAAGCTTTTGATAAGGTGGATCACTCTTATTTGTTTTCTGCACTTAAAGCATTTGGTTTTGGTGATGGGTTTCTGTCTTGGGTTGGTTTGTTGTACAATGGTGCACAGTGTTTGGTGAAGACGGGGGCGGGGCTGAGTCGGCCCGTTCCTGTGCAGAGGGGGATAAGACAAGGTTGCCCTATTTCGGGACAGCTATATACCTTAGCAATCGAACCTCTACTGTGCAGGATGAGGGCTCGACTTAGTGGTCTTCTCCTGCCTGGGTCCTTGAGCGTTGAGCGTCCTCTTGTTGTTTCAGCCTATGCAGATGATGTCAATATTTTTGTCTGCAGTCAGAAAGATGTTCAGTGTTTACAGGATGCTCTATCCCTGTATGAGAGGGCCACATCTGCACGGGTGACCTGGGCTAAGAGTGAGGCCTTGTTAGTAGGGCAGTGGAGAGGTAAAGCCATGCCAAGTCTGCCAGGGGGACTTGAGTGGGGGAAGGAAGGGTTGAAAGTTTTGGGAGTGTTTTTGGGTTCTGAGGGTTTTGTTAAAAAGAACTGGGAGGGAGTGAAGGAGAAGGTATGCGCTCGGTTGTCTAGATGGACATGGTTGCTACCCCAGCTGTCGAATAGGGGAAGAGTTCTGGTTCTGGTTGTTCTGATGGAGGACGTTCAGAGAACCATCGTGGATTTCTTCTGGTCGGGGCGGCACTGGGTTCGGGCAGCAGTTTTATACTTGCCTGTAGCTGAAGGGGGGGCAGGGGCTGGTGGATATTCAATCAAAAATTGCCTCCTTTAGACTCCAGACTGCTCAAAAGTTATTATACAAGTGTGGCTCCAGCTGGCTGGACACAGCCCGACTGCTGCTGAGGAGAGCTGGGCGTTTGGGGTACGATAAGCAGCTTTTCCTCTTAAGAACTGAAGATATGGATCTTAATGGGTTGACATCGTTCTACAACTCTGTGCTGCAGGCGTGGCAGGTACTCAGATATTCTCGGGATGTAAAAGAAACTCCAGGAATGTGGCTTTTTGAAGAACCGTTGTTTTTCAACAACTTCCTGAGGACTCGAACATTGCAGTCAGCCAGCCTGAGGTCCAGTCTCAGAGAGGCTGGGTGTACTAAGTTGGGTCACCTGATGAAGATGACTGCCATCTCTGTTGACGTGCTAAGAGTGAGGAGTAACATCACCTCCAGTAGGCTGATTACAAGGGTGGTAAAAGAAGTTTGTGCTGCCCTGGAACCATCTCAGCGAACTCTGGTGGAGAATCTGTCTTTGTGTGAGCAGTGGAGTGAGGGATGGGAATACAGTTTCCCCTCGCTGACCATTACTCCATCTGTGGGGGAATGGCAGGAGGAGGCAGGCCAGCTTCTGTTTTTCTCAACCCCTCAACTGGACAAGTTCCAAGATGCAGGGAAGAAAGAGTTATATTATACCTGCATAAAGGCCCTGAACATACGGTTTTTGGCCCAGCTGAAGGAGTCGAGGTGGACTGAGTTTTTTGGTCCAGAGGTTTCCCCGAAAGGCAGTTGGCGTTCCCTGTACAAGCTGCCGTTGAAAAGCGGGCAGCCGACCTCCAATGGAGGATTGTGCATGGGGCTATAGCTACAAACAGATACAGAGCGCACATCGATCCCGAGCTAGGGGAGGGATGTAGCTTTTGTCGTGAGGTGGAAACACTAGCACATTTGTTTGTCCAATGTCCTCGGTTGGCAGATCTGTTTGGTGTTCTTAAAAGGTGGGTGCAGTACACAAAGCACAAAAAGACAGTTCATATTTTATTGAATTTTTTGTTTGCAACGGCAAAATTGGCCATCTGGCTTACGCGCAGGAACCGGGCTCAGGGAGCTGGAAGTGTGGAGCCAGTACCGGTGCTGGTAGGACTGGTTAAGGCCCGACTGAGGGTGGAACATGCTTACTACAAGATGATGGACAATTTGGTGGTTTTTAGTCGTTTGTGGGCTGTAAGGGGAGTGTTGTGCTCTGTGGGGGAGGATGGGGAGTTGGTGGTTTGTTTTTGATTGGAAAAAGCAGAGTTTGTATTGATGGTATTTGGTTTAATTTTTTGTTTATTTTATGTTTTCTTTGTCTTTGTTTTTGTGTATGTTGATTTTTCTGTGAGTGTGAATCTTATCTGAAAAATGGTCCAATAAAGGGACTTTGAAAACCAAAACCAAAACCTCTCTTCTCTCCTTTCTCTTCTCTCTTTTCTCCTGTCCTTCTCTTTCCTCTCTTTATTCTCTTCTCTTGCTTTCTCTCTTTCTGCTTGTTTGTTCTAATGCAATGGATATGGCTGATAATTAGTTTTTTTAGTCAATTTATTTCGAACTTCCACTTTTGACAGTATTACAGTTTAGCTTCCAGCTTTTCTACAAATGTATTTCAGCTCTTAACTTATGTGCAGTTCAGCTTCCAACTTCCACGTTTTTCAGCAGTGTAGTGCAATGCATTTGAGATTTTTCTAACAATTTGTTCTATATTTCTGCATTTTCATCAATGTTTCTCACAGCATTTGTAAGTCTTACTCTTAGTGGTGTTATTCAACTTTTAAATGAAATTCATACTCATTAAACCAATTTCCACTTTTTCAACTATTCCCACTACTTCAACTTCTTCTTACTGATTTAAGTTATTCATCCAGTTTAGCTTTAGCAATTCAGCTATTCAGCATTCCCACGCATTTTCTGCAAGAAATGCATTTTCTAGTTTTGTTTCACCTTCCTATTTTAAAACATCTACACCTGCTGCACCAAAATACTTCCACCACAAACATGGTGTCAGAAGTGGGATCAGATGGAAAACAGGGAGACTCCGTGGGTGACTAAGGATTTGCGCGATCCAGGATCAAGCTGATGCCACCTCATACCTCGCTTAAAAAGCTTCAGAGAGAGAGGGTCGGAAACCGCGGAGGCAGGGGCGCGGTATAGGGGGGACAATTCCAAGGGCCTATGACTGACAGGGGCCCCAAAAAATAGGTAAAAAACTAATATAAAATTATTAAACCATCATCATTCAGTATATATATTTCAAATATAATAATACAATTAATTATCTCTTTGTTTTTACTTGTTTTTGGCAGTAAAAGTTAAATATCCCCATTGACCAAAAAGTAAATATCCATATTGACCGACACCCCCCTGTATCTGCACGAAATGGTTTGGTCCTGCCTTAGCGCATTCGGTAAATGGTGTTTAGTTGCAGTCAGTAGATGCGCCAGAACTACAAAATCTGGTTTTCAAAAAAGGAAAGAGAGCAAAGAGAGAGAGGAAAGACAAAGGAAAGGGTGTCAAACTGTAACCCAGTTTTTCACCAAGAAAGGTGGGTAGCCTATAGTCTGTGAGTGGTAGTAACCTGTTGGCTTAATGCCCATAGTAAAATAAGCTAGCTAGCTACAGACTAGTGTTAGCCTACATTTAATCACCATTTAATCAGTGCAGGGAAACGTTTAGCAAGGTATTCATATTAAATCATTGTCCCTGCCCCTTTTAGCAGACTTAACAGATGAGTCAGCAGCACTCCAGTCTCCCCCTAACTGTGCCCCTCCCTGTCCCAGTGAAGAAGGTGAGCAACATTGTGTTCAATTACATGCCAGTTAGCATCATTGCAGGGAGTCTGTGGGGATTTCTCTGTCTGTCTTGCTCTTTTTACCATTACAAAAAAGAAAATGAAATATTTATTAATGACAGAAATTCAAACACATTAATAACAATTATTTTCTCACATAATGATCAATATGAAATAAAATAAAAAAACTGTACTGTACATCCAGTACTGTCTGTACTGGATGCTGGACAGTTGGAAACAGTAGCTATGTTTCCATCCCCACGTTTTTATCCGAATTAAGTGATATCGAATAAAAAATCCCTTATGGAAACAGTAAAATTGGACTGAATTTCATGAATATCGACTCAAAGGAAATACGTTAGGTCTCATCGGATTTTATCTTGATCGATATACGGCTTATGCGATAAACGCTGATGTAAACGTTATTTGCTGAATAAATAATGAATTGCGATTAAGTTTTAGGTCATTTTATGGTTGCAACCCGCCACAAAACAAAGAAGAAGAAGTTTTAGTTAATTTCAGCCCAGTATTTCCACTCGGTTTGCACACCGACAAAGACAGATGTAAGTTGACGAACAAGGAGACGCACTACCGGGAGTGCCGACACAAATGTCCCTTATGATGCAACGATTGCCTACCACAGCCTGTAGTACGATTGATCGCCAGCCCTTTCTATTGACAAGATCTCTGTAGCCTTCAGCATGGGGTCTTATCGGGACGTGAGTCCCATCTATTGCGCCATACATCTGTGGCACAAGGTGCGCTCTGGATTTACGCAGTGAAATATCATGCGCCTTATCCACTACAGGTAGGTATATATACCTTCGCATCATCCTCGTTCGTATGACATTGCACACGGCGTAAACACACCGGTGCATGGTGGTTTTGCTGACTCCAAAGTTTCGCCTACCACTCTGTACTCTGCGCATGTAGCCAGTTTGTAGAGCACAATGGCGATACGCTTCTCGGTTGGAACCGGAGGGCGATAGCTTGCGACATCTGGGGAAAGGGACGGGCCAAAAAAATTACACAACAGGTGAAATGTTGTCTTGGTCATCGGAAAATGCTTCAACCAAAGGGTTTCAGTGAAGTGTCTCTGAACCACGATCTCCCAACTGTTTGGAGCGCTGTTGTTCCCACACCACAGGCCGCTTCCGTTGTTGTCGGGCATTTACGTGCATCTGCATCATCATAGCAATGTGTTGATAGCGTCGTGGTTTTCTTATTATAACTTGATATGTCGCTATCAGCTGGCACTATTACAACTTGTGCAATATTGATCATTTGTTGGTAGATGGCGCGATCCATTTTATCTAGCAAAACTTTGTTTGCAAATGTTTGCTTGAATGTTGTGCGATTCAGTGCGAAAATGAATGGAAACACCTTAAGATGTCTAAAATCAATTTGATATACCAATTTCATCGCAAAACCGCATGTGACGTCATTATGCACAGGTTTTTATTCGCTTTAAAGCCGTTGGATGGAAACAAACTTTCACCAGCTTTATTCGCATGTGTTTTTTTTACCGAACTTTAGATAATTTGATTGACAATTGGATGAAAACTTAGCTAGTGAGTAGCTTACCTGAGCCTGCATGTGTCAGGGTCCCACCTTCACCAGCACTCACTCTTCCCACTCGTTCGCATTCCCCATCACTCACTCCTCCCATCCGTTCACTATCTCCTCAGTACTGATCACTCACACCTGCACTTCATCAGTTCGCCACCTGCACCTCATTAGTCCACCATCTTTATATTTGGCACATGCTCATTTGCTTGTTGTCTGGTCTCGTCGTAACAAGACACCTAGACTCTCTCCTGCTATTTACCCATTGCCATTGAGTATCCTACCTGCTATCATCCCGCTGCCGTCTGCTGCCACCCAAAGACTCCAACTATTCCAGCTAAGTTCTGTTTGTGTATTGCCAGCTCACCTATCCTCCTGTTGGAGTTTGTGAATAAAGCTCGTTTCACTTACCACCAGTCTGACTCCTGCTCATTCCGTGACAGCATGTAAGATACAGACAATATTAACTGCATTGAACTACAAGAAGCAAGACAGTTGCAAGCCTTTAATTAGAGCTTATGTTAGAGCTTCATGTAAAGCTGTTGATGGGACAGTTAGGTCCTAAAGATGTGGTGACAACAGCTGCACAGAGGGGGCCCAATTAGATTTTTTTTGTCATGGGGCCCAAAATTCCTGGGGGCGCCCCTGCGCGGAGGGCTCTACTGAATCCATACTGATCTTAAAGATGGAAACAATTTCAAGCAGCAGGGTAAGATAAGAGATTTAAATGAATTAATTTGAAAGTGATTTGAATTGACTTGTGAAAATGTCTAGAAACAAAGACTGACGTTTGGACACTGAGTAGACTGATAACCTTTTTGTTTTTTGTATAAGGGTTCGGGTAATTACATTTAACGGGCATATCTCTGAAAATGTCTTCAACCAGGTTTGACATTAGATTTTGGAAAAAATCTAAAAACAGTAAGTTAACTGTTCGGATTTGTGCAGGGTTTTTCCGTTAAAAAAATAGCGACGCTATTTGTAAAGGTTAAGAAGTACTTTAAAGGGTCAAAGTCACATGTCCTTATAGGGCACGTTGTTGAGGAGAAGAAAAAAAAGGAATGTTTTAACTATGGATAAAAGGTGATTTGTAGTGATTCAAGTAAAGAATACAAAAACACACATACACCAATAACCTCCTCATCAGTTCTACAACCTAACCAAAGCCCATATTCTGAGCTTTCCAGTTCTCTACAAGCCCGGAAGACCTGCATCGGGTGGAAAGACCAACGAGTATGTGAGAAAACCATGTTTGAAGCGTTTGTCTGCATGTTACAACAGGCTGGTGGGCAACATATGGAGCGCGGACCCGAAAAAGACCACGGCCACGAAGGGCGTGGTCGAGACAGAGAGGGCCGAGGCGGGTACCGTGGACAAAATGATGAGCCCTACAACCCAGACCAGTGTTGGTACTGCAAGGACTTTGGACATTGGGTACGTAACTGCTCGAAGAAAAAGCAAAAAAACACCTCAGACGGAGAACAACACTTGTCCCTCTGATTTACTGAGTCCAAAACCTGATGAGGTAGGGTACTGCAACCACACACACTCGCTTCATGCAATGAAGAAATGCGTTGCACTAATGCATTATTTTTTATTTTTTTGCTATTAGGGACAATTGATAGGTTAGAAAGTTCTGAAAAATCTAAAAAGTTAAACCAACTATATATGTATGTTATCTACTGAAACCTACTATTGAGTGCAAACGTAAAGGGGTTCCACTCACTTATTTAGTTGACTCTGGTGCTACAAACTTGATTATTAGAGCTAAAGATTTGACACCGAAGCTTAGTGGTCGTTCTATTTGGTCAATTGAGGCTACAGGTCAAGCAGTAAAAGAACATCTCTCTGTTCCTTCTTCATGTACATGGGAAACTGAAGACAACTCAGAGCTCAGCCTTTTTTGGTGTCTGATTTATGTCCACTTAATTTGCTTGGTCGTGATTTAATGGGCACTTTTAACATTGTTTTAACCTCAACACCTGATGGATTGAGGATTTCTCGTAATGATGAATCAGACACTACCACATTTGTTAATTACAGTGTGGCTAAAATGTCCTCACTGAGGCAGCGTCTGTAATCAGCCCTGCCTCTGACATTATGAAACCTGACAACTTGCATTGCACAGATCATGTTACTATAGGGCCTGATGAAGAATGCTCAAAACGGTTCTTCAGAGACATAAATGACAGTTTGACAACCTCACATGTGATTTGGACTGATACTGACTGTGTTGTAGCTGCATGCTTGACTGACAACCAATATCTGTTTTTTTGAAGTGCCCAACTCCTTGTGTGTTTTTTCTACATCTCTCAAGGTTTGAGCACCTGCTCTTTTCTTCTTCGGAAGAAAGTTTTTATTGGTACAGTGCTGTTTTCCTGTAAAAATTAACAGACTAGCTTCTTTTTTCAGTTTATTGTTAACGATTGGGATTTTTACTTGAGCCTGTCGCCTAAAATGTCTGTGCATATCCCTGATGTCACTGTAAAACTTCTTGCTGCAGAAGGCTATGAAGCTTTTTTTTTTTTTTTTTTTGTTCAACAGGAAGTTTTTTCTGGGTCATGTGATCACAGTTGATGGTAAATCCATCTCACCCAAACATCTAAGTAACTAACTGGAACGCTCCCAAACATATAATTTAGAAAAATGATTGTCCTACTGGGAATATGCGCCTATTACATATGCTTATTTATATTTATGCAATTATGGAAGCTCCATTGAGCTCCCTGATCCATGGTAAGGGTCTCAGTTCACATCAAACAATCTCTTGGATGCCCGAAGCTGATGAAGCGTTCGTGAATATGAAAGTGGCTTTGCAGTCTACCCCGACGCTAGGACTGCCAGATCCCTAAAAACAGTTTATGCAGACCGTTGACTAGCACAAGAGCTGCTGTGTGACCTCTGTGTTGCTGCAACACCACGGCGACAAACAAATTTGCAAATTTGCAAATTTCTCTGCTAAACTCGATTCTGTCGCTGAGGAAGCATTAAATAGGAAGCATCCTGTTCCACATACTGTCACACATTTTGTGGGAACAGAAGGAAAAACTTTATTTATCTGTGGCCAGGTACCTTAGATATTACTACTATGTTAGATTGCCAGATGTCACTCTAACAGATGCACTGTTCTTAACCCTGATTTCATTTTTTATGTTGACAGTTCTGCTTCCAGAGACTCTAGCACTGGCCTGAACCATGTGGGCTTCTCTGTTGTACCTGATTCTGATGCTATCTGATCTGGACCTCTGCCATCTCATCTCTCAGCACAAGCAGTCATGTGTATAAAGGGGGAATGACCAGTATGATGGGAAACAATTAAGGGAAAAACAGTTGTTTCATAATGATGAAACAACATTGGTTCACAAATGATTTTTTTTATTTTTGATAAAGAATACTGTCAGGCATGTGTCATGTCAAAACAGACAGCCAGTGTACTGTAGCCAAAGCCATACTCACTGAAATAATTCCAAAATGGAGAATTCCAACCAAAATCTCAAGTATAGTGGTTTGCATTCAAAATGCAACATGCCTACCCTTGACAAAAGCTCTGCCTATTGTACTGAGGGTTATGAAAATGTGCACGCACAAGCGACTTAACCTGTCACCCTTTGAGATTTTGTTCACAGCACCTCCACACATTGGGCGAAGAGGACACTCACCGAACACACCATTGTGTGAGGACCAACTGGTAACGTATTGAATCTCACTGCAAAAAGGCACCTATTCCTGATGACATCTAACAACCACAAGGAGAGCAGCAAAGACGCTCAGTGAGGTGATTGGTAACCCCTCACTGTAGACTAGGCTTACAGATTTACGATAAACGATAAATCCTCCAGGTACGCTAAAGTTAGCCATGGGGTTCCTCAAGGCTCAGTGCTTGGACCAATTCTATTCTTATATATGCTTCCTCTAGGCAATATTATTAGGAAACACTCAATTAACTTTCACTGTTATGCGGATGACACCCAATTGTACTTATCAATCAAGCCAGACGAAACCAGTCAGTTAGCTAAACTGCAAGTGTGCATTAAAGATATAAAATCATGGATGACCAACAATTTCCTGAAGTTGAACTCAAACAAAACTGAGGTTATTGTGCTGGGCGCTAAACACCTCCGAACTTCATTATCCAAAGATATAATTACTCTGGACGGCCTTGTCATGGCTTCCAGCACTACTGTCAGAAATCTAGGAGTTATTTTTGATCAGGATTTATCCTTTAACGCCCACTTAAAACAAACCTCAAGAACAGCTTTTTTTCACCTTCGTAATATTGCCAAAATTACAACATTGAACATCCTGTCTCAAAACGATGCTGAAAATCTAGTCCATGCATTCGTTACTTCAAGGCTGGACTACTGTAATTCCCTATTATCAGGATGCTCAAATAAAACTCTTAAGACTCTCCAGCTGATCCAGAATGCTGCAGCGCGTGTTCTGACAAGAACTAAGAAAAGAGATCATATTTCTCCTGTATTAGCTTCTCTGCATTGGCTTCCAGTAAAATCCAGGATTGAATTTAAAATCCTTCTCCTGACCTACAAAGCTCTAAATGGTCAAGCACCTACATATCTTGAAGAGCTCTTAGTACCTTATTGTCCCACTAGAGCACTACGCTCCCAGAATGCAGAGTTACTTGTGGTTCCCAGAGTCTCTAAAAGTAGAATGGGAGCCAGAGCCTTCAGCTATCAGGCTCCTCTCCTGTGGAACCAGCTCCCAGTCTGGGTTTGGGAGGCCGACACGTCACCACTTTTAACAGTAAACTTAAAACTCTCCTCTTCGATAAAGCTTATAATTAGGAAGTTAGGAGTTGCAGCATTCGCCTGGACCGGCGGGGGAAGGTGTGTAGCCACAGTCATGACACACCTCCTCCATATCTCTGCTTCTCTTCATAGAAAGCTTACTATATTTAGGGTGAGGAGTTGCAGCGTGTGCCTAGACCGGCGGGGGTGGGTGTGTAGCCTCAGTCATGGCGCACCCCCATCCTATCACTGCTTCTCCCCATCGAAAGCTTACGCATACTTAGGGAGTAAGGTGTCGCAGCGTTAGCCTAGACCAGCGGGGCGCCACAACACAGCCTCCCTATGCGGTTATAGGTCTAGACTACCGGGGTACCTCCTTTGACACACTGAGCTCCTCTCTCCTCTCTCTTTGCATCTGTGTGTATTCATGTTCCAGAAATGCTTGTTATTAACCTAGCTCCGGGGAGCTTCCCCGGAGTCTGTATGTTCTTTGTCCCCCCAGCACCATCATCTTGGATCATGAAGGCACCTACATCATGGTGGCAGCTGTCGCCGTGGTCCTGCCCTACGACCTGCTGTGCCCAATTAGACCCTGCAATGCCCGGCATCGACTTGCTATGTCCGGCCAACGCCCTGCCACGCCCTGTTACGCCCTGCTGTGCTCTACAACTCCATGAACTATTATAACTACTCTAGTCATTATCTTAATTGTGACTTTGTTACTGCCATTGTTCATCAAACCCCCAACCGGCATCGTCAGACACCGCCTACCAAGAGCCTGGGTCTGTCCGAAGTTTCTTCCTAAAAGGGAGATTTTCCTTGCCACTGTCGCACTTACACATTCATGCATGCTCTTGGGGGAATCACTGGAATTGTTGGGTCCTTGAAAATTAGAGTGTGGTCTAGACCTACACTCTATCTGTAAAGTGTCCTGAGATAATTCCTGTTATGATTTGTCACTGTAAATAAAATTGAATTGAATTGAATGTTGATAAAAGAACAAATAATGCTTTTTGGAGTTTGGTTTTGTGCCACCCAGTGCCTCGTGTGTGTCAGTTGGGTACATCTCACTCCCCCTCCAGCTGCGGGACAACGGCCAGCAGACAGACTGAGAGAAGGAGGGGGGGCGAGAGAGACCCTCCTGATCTGACACATTGTGAAGTTAACCCTTTTGTTCTTTGTTTCAACCTTGAAAAAAACACTTTTTTCTGACATTTGTGGCGCCTTTTTTCACAATTTGTTTTTGCTTTTTCCAACGTTTAAAATTTTAAAAATTTTCTTCTACACTTTTTCAGCGCTTATTTCTATGTACAATATTTTCTGATATAAAACAAAAATTTAAAAACGGGCCAATGTGACCCGAAGTCAACACAAGGGTTAAGTAGCACACAGACTCACATACTGAAAATACACACACTATTAGGAGAAGATAATTAGAAGTACTTAGATAAGTATTCAGTTGGTATGTCAGGAAATGTTTAAAGTACATTTCACTGTTCGAATTTATGAAAAGTTGATAAAAATAACTTTGGCTTTAGGTAAAGCCTGACATAAACATCAGTAAACTATTTTTGGGTAAATACAGGCATAAATGAGGGCTGAGAAGACTTCCTAGAAACCTGGTTTGAAAGGGGAATACCTTAATTTGTATTGTTCTAGTCTTTTGCAGTTGCTGCATCTTTCCTGGTGACTTGTGGAAGTTGTTTGAGGTTTAGTGCTGAGATGGTTTGAAACCATGATGATTAAAACCATGTATCAACAACTTTAACATGGAGATTATGATTAAGACTAACATCTAAATGGAAATGTTTAGTTTGATGTGAATGCTTAATAATGTACATTATGAGTAATGTACTGAGACAATGGTATACACATATTCATTTAATATTTACTCTCATATTTATGTTTACACGAAAAGTAAGATATAATATAATTTAACAATAAATCTTATGAACAGTAAAAGATAATACTTTTATACTATAAAGATAATAATATATATTAAAGCTTCAAGCAGCAATGGACGGGCCCTCGCGCCTCTGCGCGTTGGAGTTACCGGCGTACGCCGCTCCTTTCGACCGTGCATTTGCGTGGCACTCAGACATCGCAAATTGTCACCAATGAAAATGGAACTCCTCGCTGAGTTCAAAGATACCTCACACAAGACGCTTCGTCGTACGGTTCATTAGCTGTGAAAAGGGGCGTGGCTAAAGCATAGGGGGCGGGTCAAACCATCACAAATTAAAAAGGAAGTCTCTGTTGAGTTTAATGATACCTCACACAAGACTCTACCTTAGATGGGTCAGCATTTATGAAAGGGGGCGTGGCTTAAACATAGGGGGCGGGCCAAACCATCACCAATGAAGAAGGAAGTATTTGCTGAGTTCAATGATACCTCATACAAAGGTCTACATCAAACGGGTCATTAGTTATAAAAGGGGGGGTGGCTAAAGCTTAGGGGGGCGGGACAAACCATGACCAATAAAAAAGGAAGTCTCTGCCGAGTTAATTGAAACCTCACATAAGACACTACCCTAAACTGGTCATCATTTTGGAAAGGGGGCGTGGCTTAACCATAGGGGGGAGGGCCAAACCATGACCAATGAATAAGGAAGTCTCTGCTGAGTTCATTGATACCTCACATAAGACTCTACCCTAAACGGGTCACCAATTATGTAAGGCGGCGTGGCTAAGCACAGAGGGGCGGGCCAAACAATCATCAATGAAGAAGGAAGTCTCTGCTGAGTTCAATGATACCTCACACAAGACTCTACCTTAAACGGTTCAAATGTTATGAAAGGGGGTGTGGCCTGAGTAAGTGGGCGTGGTTAAAGTAGAGGGGGCGGCTCAGTATCACATGTAGACCACACATAAGTTTCATGTAAATCGGATGATGTTTGTCATATAAAGCACATTTCCTGTTGCTAGCGGGGGGCGCTATGACCATTAGTCAATTTTGCCCTGTAGGTGTCCTCAGGCACGGACCCTTGTCAATTGTGACAAATTTCGGGCAGATACGACAACATACACTCAAGTTACAACAATGTCTTTGTTTATCGCTAAAGCCTCAAAGTGGCCACCACGCCACGCCCACTCCGTCTGACGAAAAGTTTTTCTTTTAATAACTTTTCATCTTTAAGGTGTTGAGAAGATACAGACCAAATTTGAGGTCCATCGGATGAAATCTCTAGGAGGAGTTTGTTGAAGTATAGCACCTTGACTTTTAGGCCTACTTCCTGTTACCACTAGGGGGCGCTATGACTTTAATTCAATATTGGCCTTTATTTGTCCTCAGGGTTGGACTCTTGTGAATCCTGAAAATTTTCGAGCCTTTGGACAATGTACACTCGAGTTACACCCACTTCCTGTTTCGGTGGTAAAATGCACAAAATGGCCACCCCGCCACGGCCACGTCCTATGACGAAAAGTTTTTCTTTTAACCTCTTAACAGTCGGCTGCATTTTCAAGCTTTTTGGTCTAAACAACATACCCAAATTAAAAGTGGTGCAGCTCCCATATACTTTGACACTCAGGGATGTGACATCATTGGGAAGGAAACACACTCAAGTTTTTGTTAAAAGTGTCAGGGTGATTCTAGGCCTTACTGACACAAAGTTACAGAGGCTAGAATGGAGGGTTTTAAAATACACTGATGTAAACACATCTGGTAAGATACAGATACACCAATACCATAGCCAAATATAAATATAAATATAACTGGTCCGAGCAAATGTCGATCATTTCCACGTGGTCTCACAACGCGTCAGAGACTTCTTCGATTTCCAATAGGGCTATCACAGGCAAACATGCACCGATTGGCTTATACCAGGTGTCTATGAAAACATTAGAAGTCAGAGAATACAGTGACGCCCACATCAAGTTGCTAGGACCCTCAAGAGAAGAGCGAGACGCGATAGAAGTGCGGAAATGAGATACAGTGTAGCGATTTTCTGTTGTTATTCGGTCAGAAACGTCAAGATTGTGAGGCAAACAGCTCGGTTTGGATATAATGGTTTGGATATTCCATTTCTTTGGACTCTTGGGGATTTAAGAAAAAAAGGTTTTGGCCAAAAAATCCCCGCAGTGGCTAAAGGGACAAGAAAAAAGGTATGGATGCACTACACACCAGCTGCGCTGTTTACGTTGAATTGTTTTCTTTAACTTTGTAGCAGTTGTGTAACTGCTATACATCATCTTATGCTTTGTGTGTGGGCTTAATTTAATCATGAGAGACACAGCTTTCAATTGGTGTGTTGCATGGCTGTATACTTTGAAGATTTAATGCTGTAAAGTTCTAAAAACGTTTATGAATGGAGGTTACAGCGACGCCACAGCCACAAACTGTACCGTTTACGGTACAGTGACTCTTAAAGATGGAAAGGTGGGCTTTACCTGAAATAAAATTGTAGATGATGATGGAAAATATTTATTTTATTTTATTTATATGTTACTTTAGATTGGTGCAAGGTGATGAGGGTATTTGTGTGTGAGTAGGTTTGTCTGGGTAATGTGAATATGTGTAGTCTTAAATTGTATTGTTACTGTATGTTTTACTGTTGGGTTGTTCTAAGAAAAGGACAATAAACATATTGTGGAAAAAAAAAAAAAAAAAAAAAAAAAAAAAAACGTGGACTCGATCCTGCAGATCTAGCAAATTTCAGGCCAATATCTAAATTACCTTTCCTATCTAAAATACTTAAAAAGTTGGTTTACAGTCAACTAATGGCCTTTTTGGAAGAACACAACATTCTTGAAGTCTTCCAATCTGGTTTTAAAACTCTGCACAGCACCGAAACTGCTCTTTTAAGAGTATTTAATGATATATTTTTAGCTACTGACTCCGGTGACTGTGTTGTTTTGGTGCTTCTTGATCTAACTGCTGCATTTGACACGGTGGACCATGAAATCCTGATTTCTCATTTGGCGCAGTGGGTGAGCATTAAGGGCGTAGCTCTCAGCTGGTTCAGGTCCTATTTGGAAGGTCGCACTTTCTGTGTCAGCTGTAGTGACTCGGTGTCCTCCTCTGCTCCTCTCCTGTGTGGGGTCCTACAGAACTCAGTTTTAGGTTTTTCTCTCTCTATCTGCTCCCGCTTGGTTCCATACTTAGGAAGCATGGCATTCTATTCCACTGCCATGCTGACGACAGCCAAATCTATGTGCCTCTTAAAAAGAGCAACTCTCTCAGACCACTGATCGAATGCCTGGATGACATAAAGGCCTGGATGGTTTCTAACTTTTTAAGTTTTAATGAAACAAAAACGAAAGTAATGGTTTTTGGTGTCCACAGTGGGACCCCCTTTGTCGACCTGGGTCCCTTGGCTCAATATGTGAAGCGAACCGTTACCAATTTAGGGGTTAAAATTGACTCCGATATTAATCTTAACAAACCGATTGTGGCAGTGGTTAAAGCAGGCTTTTTCCAACTACGGCAGTTAGCCAAAATAAAGCCGATTCTTACTAGGCAGTACTTTGAGACAGTAATACACGCCTTTGTGACCACTCGGTTGGATTACTGTAACGCCCTATATGTAGGCATCAGTGCAACATCTGTTGCTCGCCTCCAGATGGTGCAAAACGCTGCGGCACGTCTTTTAACTAGAGCACATAAATATGAGCACATTACCCCCGTTTTAGCTTAACTCCACTGGTTGCCCGTATATTTTAGGATCCATTTTAAAATTAATTTACTTGTATTTAAATCCTTAAATGGTTTTGCCCCATCCTACGTGTCCGAGTTGCTTCACCCCTACACACCGACCCGCTCACTCAGGTCAGCTGAACAACTGCGCCTGAGTGTCCCTAAAACGAAGCGGAAACTTAAAGGGTATCGTGCTTTTGCTGTGGCAGGTCCAAAAATATGGAATGACCTACCTCTGCCTATTAGACAGGCTTCTTCACTGTCTAATTTTAAATCTCTTCTTAAAACCCACCTTTTTTCCTTGGCCTTTCCCAACTGAGGCTGACATTTTTTTTACTGCGATACTGTTTCATGTTTTAAATGTTAAATGTTTTAAATGACTTCTACTTTGTTCTGTACAGCATCTTGTGCAAAGTTGGTTGCTTTTTAAAGTGCTTTATAAATACAGTTTAATCGATTGATTGAGAGAGGACAAATAAGCTTGAGCTTACGCGCTCTCAGGTACCGAAATTTGGCACCGTTTAATTTTACGTGAACCAATACTCGGTAATACCGACGTGATTCGGTCGGTACCGGTAAAAATACAGGGTTCGGTACCCAGCCCTAATGACAATACGTCCATCATGAAATTAACGGGAACCGGTGGTTTTTGGAGTTAAACTCGACAAACGCCTTCCGTCTTAAACAAGCTCGCTGGCCAGCGGTCACACTCGCACACACGGCCACAGAGCAGCAGGCAGAGGCGGGGGAGAGAGCAGCATATGACAGGGCAGAGAGATATCCGTTTCTCTCAAGAGACTTCTTTAAATTATGACATGTATATACATTATAGTTAGTATTACATTCATACTTAATGTTTAGTGTATTTCTTTCTGAATAAAAAATAATACAAATTTTAGAAGTTGAGTTTCAGTCTGTATGGTAAATAAACAGTTGCTATGGCATGTTATTTAGACTTAAGGGGAGACACCAACGTTTATAATTTGTATTGCTAATTTCCATCTGTTGTCCCTGAGCATATACAGTGCACTATGTAAGAGATAATGTAGAGCGAGGCGGTTGTTATAGCGAATACAACCCTGAAAGGGTGATCGGGACCCCAACATGAAGTTGTATTAATTATCAAGTAACAAAAAATAGCCGGTGCAACACAGATGTCTTCTTACTTGATAGTTTTATTACTTAAGGTGCAAAACAGTGACTAACGTTTCGATGTAGAGTTACATCTTCATCAGAGTCCTTGGAGAGAATGGGCAATGAAGCCCTTAATAAGAATCATCAACAGGTGCGTAAGGGGGGCGTGTTAGCTGCCTGAAGATACACCCATCTCAACCAAGGTGTTACACTCACTCAGTCATTAACCAGCTTCGAATCAATTAATGCAAGTACCAATGCACGATCAGAGACATTATCTTATACTGATGAGCAAGGTGCCAACATCATTGTGTCACACTCTCTATTTAAGGATACGTTTAAGCCTTTAGAGCCTAACATACTGTCCCTGACTAGAGAATTGGAAGACTTAAAGAAATCATTTTGAAAAGTCAAGTCCAGATTTTTTTTGGCATTCCATAATTCTATCTGAATATTGGAAAGCCAAGCTCATCTCACGCAGTTTACGCATGAACAAAATCCCGTCATTTGGTCTGGATGATAAATCCTTCATGCACAAATGGGAACAAATTCTGAACAAATGCTCCCTTGACCTAATGCTCTTGATAATTGAGAAGACCAAGTCTGAACAAGAAAAAATTAAAAATGTATGTGAAACGGGTAGAAGATGAAATGAAGAGCAAAGTTAATGCCGATATGTTTGCTGAAGCTACAGAGAAAATCTTTTCCATGCTATTCGGATTTGTGAAGGATTTACAGACCTACAAGATAAGAAAATATGAACGGGATACTAAAGATTATGCAGACGGGACAGTGTATGATTGGCAAGGAAGCAGAAGGAGGTTTCCTAGGAATAACCGCCCGACCCTGCCCAAGACGAACAGGTACATGCCTCTTTCAACAGCGAGTGAGAGAGACTCCTCTGATGATCTAAGTGACGTCGGAGGTAGGGGCCTATTTACGGTGGCCCTGAAGTGCTAATCACAACAGAAATTAGAGAAACGCAACAACAAATCACAAAACACAACGGCAAATAGGAAAACACGACAGCAAATATGAAAACACTTCAATAAATCACAAAACACAACGGCATTAACTTCTACCGGAAAAGGTAGGGCCTATCTAGCAGAGGACGGACCCTCCTGATTGGACAGACGCACTGTCTGTCTTTTGCGCTCCCAAATCACCCACAATCCTATGCGCGCGGCTTTGCTTGCTCGTTTAAAAAAAAAAAAAAACAATGGCAGACCTAAGTGGGAGTTCGACCGGCATCGCTGATGGCACAATTAACATTTAAATGTAAGTATATTTAGTGTTTTTCCCGTACATTTGTTATCACCGTTAATGTGTTACATCAATGTAAAGCTTAACGCATTAATGCTGGTACAAATTGCTATTATAATTAGGTAGATACACCCCGAGCTAAAGTTAAGCTAATTGAACCTATCATTTAACATTAGGCTGTTAACTAGCTGGGTTGCTGTCTTTTATGCCATTTGTGGTCGTAAAGTTTAATGTCCGGTGGCATTTTCATCTCTTTTTATAAGCCGTTACTGTATATGCGTAACGTTAGCAGAGATTTAGAAATTGGTGTGTTTATCAGTTGTAGCTGCAGGATGGGAAGTAAAGCTGCACCTTGTTAACTTCACTAGCAACGTTAAATGAAAGCTAAAGTATAGTAGTTTCCCATGTAACAAGTATAACGTTCCGTTATAGCATTTATAACGGTAAAGATCTTTTTCTTGTGTTTGCTGTCTAGGGGACTAAAGAACAAATGGAGGCTGCACTAGCGTCACCAGAAGGGAGAGATGAGGAGGAGAAGAGGGACAGCAAAATACAAGCAGGGAGATAGTGGCCAAAGACAAATGTTGAATAGATTATTTGCTATATTAGAGATTGCCATTCAAAAAATAAATGCATTAAATTAACTGGTTTGTCTGCGTCTAAGATTTTGGGTGTGTATATAATATAAACTGTTTTTCAATGTTTATTTTTCCATCAAATTATGACCTGGGGCCTGTTTCAGAAAAGCATAATTTATAAATCCAGGATAACTGATAAAGCGAGGCTTGACCTAGTCTAATCTGTGCATCCTGGCTTGGTGCGTTTCACGAAGACCAAGCCAGGCTGAGGAGGAGCGACTGGGTTGAGTCAGGCTGAAGTAATTCAGATAGATGCGCGTCCACGGCTTTCCTCAAAAGATTGCAAGGTTGATCACAGATTTACTGATGCCAAAATGGAGAATACGCATTGTACATATTTTATACAGAGTGAGCAGCAGCTTCTTGTGGAAGTATGATGACGTGAAAGACATTATTTGTATAAAAAGAAAGAGAAGAGAGAAAGCGTAGCAGACGATCACGGACCGACTGAATGCTTAAGTAGACTAAAAACAATAATTGTAATTTGAATCTTATCAACGGCTATATGAGCACCCACACTACCTCACCAGCTAACAACATAGCATTTATTTAGCCAAACACGTGTTTCAGCCCATACAATTTCTAAGTTTATACTTCTCTGCCACTGCAATATCCATCTCCAGAAAAAAACTTGCTAATAAATATTAAAATTAGGAATACTTACGATTGATGATAATGTCTTTCAGACGTGCATTTTCATTTTTAAGAGAATGGACTTAATTTCTCAACTCCTGCAAATTTCTTTGCATTTGGTCGAGTTTCCTTCTCTTCCACATCTGTTTGTCCAGGTGTTTTCTAAATTCAGCAGCTGTCTACAAGAAAGCGAGAGACAGAGAGAAGAAGTATAGGGCAGAAATCCCTCCACTTGGCTATATGTAACTGGTTGTCCGGCCTCCTGGTGGTTATTCCTTACTTAAAACATGAAACTTCCACATCTTGTATTTCATGTAATGTATGTATGTAATACACCACACACTGGATGTCATCATTTAGGCTACCTTTTTCTTAGAGGGTGGTACTATGTCCTCTTCATCCCCAATTCGCTCCTCCTCTTCGCTGGCCCGCTGGGAGGGAGAGAGAAAGAGAGAGAGGACAAAGTTGCCTACTGTGCTGGTGTCATACCTTGTAACAGCTACTGGTAATGCACTTTATAAAAGTCTTACTTATCTTTACTGTATTGCAATGTAATAACACACACTGGATGCAGACTGGTAGTGTACCTTGTTCTTTGAAGGTCTGTCATGACGCGCCTCATCCTTCTCCGCCGCCTTCTCCTCCTCCTCGTGGTTGTATTTAGAAGAACATCTCTCTCACTTCAACCTTCGGAGGGAGAGGGAGAAACGGAGGACAAAGTTCCCTATTGTGCTGGTTTCATACCTTTTATAACAGCTACTGTTAAAAGCAAAACTGTGGCTACAAGTGCAGCATGGAGTGAATGAACCCCCCTCCCTTTCATGTGTGAAGCGCTTTGGGTGTGACTTGTGTCTTATGAAAAGCGCTATACAATTAAGATTCCCTTATCCCCCATAAAAATCTTACTAACCCTAACCTTGAGAGACAGAGAGAGACAGACTGACTTCTAGCCCAACTCTTATTAACTTACGTTACACCACCTTGCACATACATCTTGTCAACAAAGCACATGAAATCATTATAGATGACACAATTACAAACCTACACACATGCCTACACATTAAGAAACAAGAGAGAGAGATAACTTTAAGTAAAGCACCAATTGGTGCAGTCAGTTACCTTTTTCTTTGAAGCCTTCTCAATCTGCCCCTGCTGCTCACTGTACTTTGAGTTTGGGATGTGAGGACGTTTTGTTTGCCCTTGTGTGCTCTCTTTCTCCATCTCGATCTCACGCAGTTTAATTTGGAGTTTTTTCAAATTCTGGTGCAATAAAATTGAAATGTTATCATGAACTGCAAACGTTTGTCTAATCATGTTTAACATTACCAAATCTAACATTAGTCCCAATTGGACTTCGCTAACATTAGCAAATTAGGTAGCTAACATGAGCCAGAAAGCTAAGCTATTGCTAGCCAGGTACCTAGCAAGATCCATTTTACACTTCTTTAAGTGCGAGCAAAACCATTTAATGTGGTATGTAACACCCGCGGCGCTACCATTGGGCCCGGGTGGGCCTGGGCCCACCCTTTTTAGGTCCTAGCCCACCCATTTTGACCCAGGCCTATAGTGAGTAGTGTGTGATTTTCATTCTAGCAGTTCATCCAATAAGCAGCCCGAGAAAAGCTTTGAGTGAAAGCTTCTCAGCCAATCAGCGACTTCTACCCCACGTGTGGACTCTTAAGCCTGCCCACAGGCTGCATCGTCACCAGCAAGTGGTCCAATGAAATGAATGACGTTGGCGCGCAAGCTTTTCAAGCAAGCTCAATGAGAGACAGACACAGACGGTAGCTATCAGCTAATATGAAACGCAAAGCAAATCAGCTAGTTTTAATTTAAATTCAGCAAGAAACGCTCCGAGGAGCAGGAGGAGGAAACTCCTGCCATTTTAAGTAACGCGGTTACAAGTGACGAGTTACCATCCTGCTCGGCCACCCTCTCCCCATAAAGTCCTTCCGTAGCCACCCCCTCACACCAGCAAGGCAAGTAGGCAACAGTTAACGTTTAGCCGCTTTCCGAGGGGTAAGGGAAAAATAAAAGCCTCTTATTTACGAGAGCGGTCTGAGAGACCTCCAGCTCACAGCATAACTGGCCGAGCGACGAGCTAGCGGCCGGGCAGGCACCTGCTGGCTGTCGCCTCACTTCATGGAGCTCCGAAAACTTTGAAGGAAATTGTCAATTCGGCATCAATTTTCGTAAGACTGCCTTTATTCGAAATCTAAACAGTTCATTTCTCGCCTAAAACGTTGTCATAAGTGCAATTAGTGATGAATAAGATGGCGAAAATTATTTAAATTGTCCCGTTGTTGGTCGGTCTGTACCGGAAACCCGACCCTCGTTCACCTAGGTTCATATGCTGAAAAGCGAAAAGACCCTGCCCTGAAGTAGGAGCTGAAAGAGTTACAGGAGCTGCGACCAGAGGGACTTAAAAACCCCCAAATTGGTCCAGTCGGAACACGAGAAAAAAAGGGTTCTAGGAATTTTATGTTCTAAGAACTGCAAAAATCCCTCCGGACGGAAAGCGGCTGTTAACGTTAGTGTCTGGCTGTAATAATTCCGTTTCAGTCTTTTTGTAGGCTTACTGCCAAGGTGTATGTCTTTGTCCACTTCAGCACTGAGCTGAGGACAGCGACACAAGAGCCACACAGGTAGGCTACTGAGTCGCTGTCCTCAGTTTTTTTTTTTTTTTTTTTGGCTTATTTTAACTGGCCCATCCAGTTTTCTGGAGGCCCACCTATAATCAAAATCCTGGCGCCGCTAGTGGTATGTAACTAGCTACATAACGTCAGCTAAAGTTAGCTTGTAACATAGCTACTTGCCACGTCAATAATTCTGGCTCGGTGCACCGGCCAGGGTTGGCGGCCTTTTCGCCATTCCACCAGCTTCTCGGATTTTTCAGTCCCTTCATGAAAATCTTTAACTGAAAAATTCCGGACACAGTCGAGGGCCAAAATACTATGGGCCCCTCTATCCTCACCCTCAGTCCATTCAAGTAGGACATAACGGATCTCCAACGCTGATATCGCCATTTTTACTCCCAGCCGCTATCTTTCGCTCCAAAACGTCATCAACTATGCGACGCTGTAGCGGCCGATCGGTAGCAGCAGAGTGGAGAAATGCTTGCCAGTATAAATAACGTTAAGGAAATAAGACGCAATTAAAGAAAAGCAATAGATATGGATCCAGTACGTTACAAAAGGTATCTCGTTGACGACGAAGCACCCGTTCCAGAAAGAACAAAGAGAAGACGTAAACGAAGGTATTGTAACAAAACGTGCTAGAAGCTAGCTTGCTAAGTTAGCCAGCTAACAAAGCTACCAGCTACAGATCATTTCCTATACCATGTAAACGTATGTGGCATAATTTCCCTTAATGTATGTTAAGTATGTTTGTATAAAGGTAAAATATATCTTTCCATGTCCACTGTATAACCTCCTCCCCCCCCCCAAAAAAAAGAAATTAAAATAAATAAAAAATAAGTAAAGAAATAAGGAAAACAGTTAAAGTTTGAACTCTAGCCAGGAAAATATTTCACTGTGTGTTTTGAATCTACAGTCTTAAAGGTTTCACGTCATAAATGGAATTGACCTACTTGGACTTAATCAATCAGTCATATCAATCCTATTATATTGAGTGATGCATGAAGTGTTTTAACATTACCACAACATTTTTGTTAGGCACATTTCTGAAGATATGGGTGATGATGAAGAAGCTGTGGCCTCTTCTTCTACAACTCAGTAAGTAGAAAACACGCATTAGGCCTACATATTTCTTGATCAAGGATTTTTATTTTTATTTTAGGTATCTCACCCAAGAGGACAATCAAGATGACCCGGTGTCTAGTGCTTCTGATGACACAGTAAGTTGCTAAAAATTTCTAAAATAGTTGCTAAAATATTCAAGTTAGGTGTTTTTTGTTTTGTTTGTGCATGTGCATGCACACTAGTTACTGTAAATCATCATAAGATAATTTCACAACCCAAACTTCCACCTGATGTTGCTTAAAGTGGAGCACAAATTGGAAATACCATATTACTTTGTCCTTTCCATATTGCAGCGATACCCATGTTTTTATCTTGTTAGAAAAAAAAAATTTAAGTTTTGATTCAGGTGCAAATGCAGCATCTCTCTCAGCTGGCCACATACAAAATGACAGAACCTGTCTCTCACTGTGTTTGGCCAGATGAAAATGGTGGTCAGGGCCTGATGTCACTCTGACGTCAACACAGGATAGTGTCAGAAAAATATGCATGTGGACAAAAGGGGGCACAGTTATTAATTTTTTTTAAATTAATTTATGATATAATGACAAAAAATCAATGGAAAGGACTGTTAAAAAAAATTAACAAATACATTTGAGCCTGACTTCAAATGCAGGTGGTTACCAACCACATGAAATGGTACATTTGTACGAGTCTGTGCAAAGTTGGGATTGATAATCCAATGTTTTAAATTCACAGATGAACCAACCCATACCTGGCCATAGCTCTTCACCTGGGGAGCCAGTAGAGGAACATCTAGAAGACCCCACAAGTCCAACTTTAGACCAGAAACCAACAAAAGAACAGGTGGAACTCCTGCTGCTGGCATTAAAACTCAAACACGGATTAACAAATAGAGCCTTGAAGGACATCATGCATCTTATCAACTTTATTGCTGGTCCTGGTAGGGAATTGGTTAGTGGCTCAAAGTACCTTTTCTACAAAGCATTTGATTCAGTGAAAGACATATTAGAAGTACATTATGTGTGCAAGAGTTGCAACGTAAGCATGCAGGAAGGTCCCTTTAATGTCAAGTGCCCAGTCTGTGACCAGGACACCTCAAAAGCGCATGCACAAAAAGACCAGTGTTTTTTGTTCTTGCCACTAAAATACCAAATTAAAAAAACTGCTTGAGGACCACCAATTAGGGAAACACCTGAAACACCGTTTTGAGAAGAAGGATGCCTCCATCAAAGATATATATGATGGACATTTATACAAAAAACTATCACCCCTTGCATCACCAGACAGCATATCACTGACTTTCAACTTTGATGGAGTGCCAGTGCACAAATCAAACACAAAAAGTTTGTGGCCAATTTTGTGTACGGTTAACTGCCAATACAACTACGTGCAAAACATGTTATGCTTTGTGGCCTGTGGTTTGGTCAAAACAAACCAAATATGAACACTTACATGAAACCATTTGTCGATGAATGCATAGAGTTGTACTCTAATGGTCTTATATGGCAAAGTGAAAGTGGGGAAGTTGTCACAAGTCAAGTACTAGTTACTACCATGGTGGCAGATTCAGTTGCTCGGCCACTGATTCAGAACTGCAAACAATTTAATGGAGAGTTTGGGTGTTCTTTTTGTACGGAGAAAGGAATAAGTGTGTTAAAACGCAGGGGGCATGTAAGGGCTTATCCCTATGAAAAAGCAGAGTTGAGGAATCCCTCCCAGACTGATGATCTGGTAGAAGAGGCTCTTGCTGGAAACCCCACTAAGGGAGTGAAAGGGCCTAGTATTTTGTCTTGTCTACCTGATTTTAATATCATTGATGGCTGTGTTCCAGATTATATGCACAGTGTGCTGCTGGGTGTAGCAAGAAACATCACCACGCTGTGGTTTCATTCTGAAAACAACCAATCGCCATGGTATATCGGACGCTCAGCGATACAGAACAGATTGATGACATTTGAACTTCTATTAAACCCCCCTGTAATGTTTCCTGTGTCCCCCCGCTCAGTGAAAGAGAAAAAGTTCTGGAAGGCACACGAGTGGAACATGTGGTTGTTTTATTACAGCATACCAACATTAAAAGGGGTCTTACCTGAAAAATATCTGAAGCACTGGTTTAAGTTGGTAAAGGGGGTTTCTCTTCTACTCGGTGAGAATATATCACCACTGCACATATCAGAATAAGAGGGGTTGCTAACAGAGTTTGTTCAGGAAATGGAGACTCTTTATGGGATCAATAATGTTACTTTCAATGTACATTTGTGCCTTCATCTGCCCAATACTGTGAGGAACTGGGGTCCCCTCTGGGCACAGTCTGCATTTGTGTTTGAGTCATACAATGGGATCATTTTAGATATGATAAAGAGCAGCCAGGGAGTTTCTCTGCAGATAAACAGTTTGGCTACAGGTTGCATTTCCATCATTTTCCCAAAAAACCATGGTGGCAGCTTCTGATGATTACTTGGCTCTTAGAGTCTTTTTCAGTTGAGAAAAAAATGGTGCAGGAAGTAAGTCGCTCTCATGGTGTTACATGTCTGGGTAGGCCTAAAATTTGTATGATCAGAAATGATGATTTTCTGGCCTTGAACAGCATCAGCAACCTAGGAAATAGAGTCACTGTGAAGTATTTTTGCAGAGTAGTGGTTAATGTTGAAATAATTCATTCATAAAACTACTTTTTGGAGAAACTCGTACACTGTCATTCTTTCTGATCGAGAGGAAAGTATTTTCTCTGTGAAGACATTCATTGTCTGTGATCTGGGGCAGGGGGAGACATGTTATGCAGTGGGGAAGTACTACCAGAAAGTGAAACGGGACATCTGCGGTCAATTTAAGAATCCTTGTTATTTCATCCCTGTAGGGAAAAGTCTGGGGCCTTTAGTTGCTATACAAGCATCTCAGATAAAAGAAAAGTGTCTGTTCATTAAAACTGTGAACAGCAATGTTGACATTGTCTTCAAATTCATTAACCACAGTGAAATGCTCAGATAGATGTATGATGATGATGATGATGATTACTTGAATGCATGTTCTATGTATTTTTTTTAATTTTTTTTTTGTGCTACATTTGGACTAATGACCTTTCAGCCATATTCATCTAGAAACTGCATTAAGACAATACAGAAAACATTGCATTTTGCATTGCATTTGGTGGATGTAACGGTGAATGTGTGGATGTGTATGAGCTGTAATGTGAATATGGAAGTGACTTGAAGTTGGAAAAAGGCTTGATTGACAAAAAAACGACAAACCATTTTGTTATACATTTCCTTATTTTCCACTATCTTCATACAAGGAAAAAATTGACCTTGTAAATGTTTCAGGAAAACGTGCAGACATCAAAGCTTTTCATCTCCTCTCACTTAATTGCCATAGTTAAATTCCATAACATGCCAATTACATGTGATACCAATTTCACGTGTTTGCACATACATAAGTTCTTGTATAATTATTTTTTAGTTAGTTCTTAGTTATTGCCTTGATTATAGAAAATATGAGCTAGGCATCATGTATGACAGTTGCCAAAGTGAGATATGAGCTACAAAATGACCAGATCCTGCCATGAGCTATATAGGAGACATATATTGTATGTACATATAGGGCTTATATGTGGATATAAAGAAGCAATACAGGAGACCTATATGGCCTGTATATATATACACATACACATATATGCACCTCAATTTTGCCTATATGTGGCATATATACGCATATATGCAGCATATATATTATCATATATGTGCATATATGCTGTATATATGCAGCATATATGTGCATATAAACTGCATATAGGTTTCATATATGTGCATATATCCTCATATAGGTTCTTTCCATGTGGGGTATCATGCTCCTCAAGAGACTTTCCCCAAACCAGAACATCATCGACAATGATCTCACATGGGAGTTCTGCAAAAAGTTGCTCCATGCAGCGTTTGAACAATTCCCTCCCTGTGGATATGTCATAGGGCATGCGGAGGAAATGGCCCAACTGGAGTAATGAACGTGGTGAGTTTTTTTTGTTTTTTTAGATCAACTTTTTTTTTTTTTTATGCAGACATACTGAACAAGAACAAAAGCCCTCACCCACCCTCTGCGGTCTCGAGGAAAATAAAACAAATAAACAAACAGAAATCACACCTTGCCTAATCACTCTCCTCTAGTTCTTGGGATGCTGAGGTCATTAGGTCTGATATTTGTGCTGCTGCGCTTTTCCATAGGTTGATAGTTAATGATTTCGCTTTGTTAATCCTTACTGTAGAGATCATAGCTATGTCCGAAAATACGCCAACCACTGTTTTATACACAGCGAGTGGTGGGGGAGCCAGCGCTGAGTTATCATTTTCTTGGTCGCGGTTGATCCAGCTAGCCAAATTTTCCTCTGTCTCCCAAGCAGGTGTAATTTAGAGTCATCGTTAAGTAACAAAACAACAGAGTCAGTAGGAATTCAACATCCTATCACATCAGATATTATTGATGTTGTT